>JAODAL010005402.1:0-143989 GCA_025379985.1 Phyllomedusa bahiana | reverse complement strand
TTGGCGGGGGGTCCCCGCTATTTGGGGTCCCCTGCCCCCCCGGGGGATTTGGCATTCCTCCCCCCGTGCAGGCGGGGGGGGGCCCTTTAAATTACCGCGGCGCAAGAGTAGCGCTGGTGCGCTACTCTTGCCCCGCCGGACCGCCCCTACAGGCGGGTGAAGCGGCCGAGCGGCCGTCACCCGCCCGCGGTCTCACTGTGCGGGGGGGGAGGAGGGGGATCCTCCCTCCTCCCTCCTCCCCCTGTATGTCGGCCCCGGTGTGTGCGCCCACATACAGGTCAGAGGCCGGGGAAAAAAAAAGTGACGGCGGTGCTCTCACTTCCCCCTGCGCGCTGAAGGATCGGGCAGGAGCTGGCCGCGTGCAGGGCTTGGAAAGGGTAAGTGGATTTTATTATTTTATTTTTATTAGTTTGGGGGCTCTCCCTTTGGCAAAAAAGGGGGCACTACTGGCAAAAAGGGGGACACCGGGCACAGGGGGGCATTCCTGGAAACAGAGGGGGGACACTGGCAACAGATGGGGGCACTACTGGAAAACAGAGGGGGGCATACCTGGCTAAAGATGGGGCACTACTGGCTAACAGGGGGGGACATCTACCTGGCTAAAAGGGGGGGGGCAAACCTGGCAAAACAGATGGGGGAAAACCTGGCTAACAGATGGGGGCACTACCTGGTAACGATGGGGCATCCCTGGTAACAGGGGGACATCTACGGCAAACAGAGGGGAAACATTCCCTGGCAAACAGAGGGGGGCATACCTGGCTAACAGAGGGGGGCATACCTGGTAAAGATGGGGGGACTACCTGGAAACCAATGGGGACATCTCCCTGGAAACCCAATGGGGGCATACCTGGCAACCAATGGGGGGCATACCTGGCTAACAGGGGGGCACTCCTGGTAAAAATGGGGGCCCTCCCTGGCTAAAAAAGGGGGGGCATATCCCCGGCTAACAAAGGGGGGCATCTACCTGGCTAAAAAATTTGGGCTCTACCTGGCTACAGGGGGGGCATCTACTTGGCTAAAAGGGGGGATCTACCGGCCTGAAGGGGCCTACCTGGTTATGGGGGGCTACTACCGGGGCTTAAGGGACTATGGCTTTTTCCCAAAGCCTTTATGCAGTTAGGTGGGTGGGTGTGGCTTTTTTTAAAAGGGGCGTGGCATCCCGACTGATGGGCGTATCCATGCAAATTTTTGCCACGACGCGCTACGCGCGACGCCCACTGAAATCTCCTGCTTTTTTATTTTCGAAAGTTGGCAACTATGGTTTAGACATTCTTGAGTTATAGGGAGTATGCCTCGGCAAAGGATGTAACCAATAACGATTATCAGCTAGGCCCCTGTGTGCTTTTTTACCTTTAACCTTCAAAAGTATAAAAAAACGCATTTTGTGAAAAAGACAGAAGTTTATTCACACAACAGGGGGTCTTTTGAGTTCTTTCTCGGTGCCCTTTTTCGCCTAAGATAATTTGGGAGCCCAAAGGATGTAGAGCCCCTTTGGGTTCCCTCCATATGAAAAGCAGGGTTTTTGTTTTTAAGGCCTGAAGAGTGGGTTTTCAGGTTGCTTTTGAAACAGTGAAAGTGGGGAGAGTCTGATGTGTTGGGGCAGTGAGTTCCCCGAGTGTGGGGGAGCAGGGAGAAAGTCTTGGGACGGTTGTGTTAGGAGCTGACAAGAAGAGAGAGGAAAAAAGGGCCCTCTACAGGTCCGTTAGGGGAAAAGAGAGCTAAAAGGTCAGTCTTTCATTTGAACCCCCCACAGCCTGAACGGAAGTGTGAGCCTGAAGTTGACTCTGAAGAGCAGGCTCTGCAAAACAGACTGGTGAAAACACCTTTTAAGGGAAGGTGTGCCATAGCTGTACATGGCCACAGAAGCCAATTAGTGTTACTATCAGCTCTCCAGGAAAGTAAGCAAATACTGGTGGGGACCTCTAGAATGGCGGGGGATTCACAGGTATGTAAAATATTTGTTTTTAGCTCATAGCATTTCCTGCAGCTAATTACATTCCTTCAGCACTCAGACCCTTCAACTGGCTTCTAAAAATTATAAATTAGTGCAAATTTTTTTTTTATAATTAGATCTAGTATATATGTGACTAAGGCCTGGTCAACATCTGAATCAGAGGTTCTGAACTTGACTCCTTTTACAACAGACACCAACAGCGGCTGATGGACCCCATTGACTGACAGAATTTGCAAAGGAGATTCCGAATGCAAACTCCAAAACAGTTATGGAGAGTTCCTAAGATAGAAACATTATATTGCGTGCACTATGGTCGATGGAAACTAATGTAGGGACAAGAAACAACTAAATAAGGACCCAACACAATCAGTGTACATTCATAGTGGTTGCTTTAAAACCTAATCAACCCTTTCCACATCTCTGGACAATCTTGAATAAATCTGCTTCCTATGTACAAGAATATAACTACTATAATACTGCCCCTATGTACAAGAATATAACTACTATAATACTGCCCCCTATGTACAAGAATATAACTACTATAATACTGCTCCTATGTACAAGAATATAACTACTATAATACTGCCTCCTATGTACAAGAATATAACTACTATAATACTGCTCCTATGTACAAGAATATAACTACTATAATACTGCTCCCCATGTACAAGAATATAACTACTATAATACTGCTCCTATGTACAAGAATATAACTACTATAATACTGCCCCTATGTACAAGAATATAACTACTATAATACTGCCTCCTATGTACAAGAATATAACTACTATAATATTGCCCCCTATGTACAAGAATATAACTACTATAATACTGCTCCCTATGTACAAGAATATAACTACTATAATACTGCCCTCTATGTACAAGGATATAACTACTATAATACTGCTCCTATGTACAAGAAATATAACTACTATAATTACTGCTCCCTATGTACAAGAATATAACTACTATAATACTGCCCCCTGTGTACAAGAATATAACTACTATAATACTGCCCCTATGTACAAGAATATAACTACTATAATACTGCTCCTATGTACAAGAATATAACTACTATAATATTGCCCCCTATGTACAAGAATATAACTACTATAATACTGCTCCCTATGTACAAGAATATAACTACTATAATACTGCCCTCTATGTACAAGGATATAACTACTATAATACTGCCCCCTATGTACAAGAATATAACTACTATAATACTGCCCCTATGTACAAGAATATAACTACTATAATACTGCCCCCTATGTACAAGAATATAACTACTATAATACTGCTCCTATGTACAAGAATAGAACTACTATAATACTGACCCTCCCTACCTGAATATAACTACTATAATACTGCCTCCCGACAATATGACACTGGTATATTTGGTTGATTTCATGCACAGTTGTCTGTGTATGGAGGATTTAGAAGCAGTTACATTTTAGCCTGGCTGGTATATTCTTAGTCATAAAATGTTAATAATTGAGAGAGTGGCGGGGGTGGGGAGGATTACAGAATAACGGTTAATAATCACAGGGGTGTTGTGCAGGGGGTTGTGTCATGCAGCAGGATGATGGCAGACAGAGCCGCAGCTGTTACTGGCAGTAGTGCCCTCCAGCTATCGCATGTAACAGGTTTAAAGGGAAATGGTCATTAGCACAGCGCTTTATAAACTACAGTATCTGACATGTGCCCTTTAAAAGGAGAACAATCCGTTATTATCATAGTTATTGTCTCTAATACTCGTGAGGGGAAATCTTCAGTTGACCTATCTGTAAGTTTTATATCTATAAACATCATTAAAACATGGTAAATATGCACAGAAGTTCTAATTATAGTGGATTAGTTATGCAAAGTATTCTTATACATAATGAACAATGTTATAGCAGTTATGTTTTTATGCAAAGGGGGCAGTATTCTAGCAGTTATATTCTTGTACATAGGGGGCAGTATTAAAGCAGTTATATTCTTGTACATAGAGGGCAGTATTATAGTAGTCATATTCTTGTACAAAGGGGCAGTATTATAATGGGGTTTTTGCCCCGTCCCTAGATTACTGTGTATCACCCTTCTTGCAGGGAAATTCCCTCAGCCGCGGGCACGCTCATTTTGATCCGTGTCGTGCCATGTTGTGTCCTCCCTCCCAGTTTGCCAGCTTCCCAAATCTGACTCTGTTGCAAACTCCTCCATAGGGCAACATTTGGTGATTTAAAGGGCCCTGCTTTCCCAGCCTATGGCACGCTACCTGATGCTCCTGAAAGGACACCTCCTCCTTATCTCGCTGCCACTTTGTGTGCTTCACTAATGTCTGTGCTATTTCCAGTGTGCTGACCCTTGGTTCTAACCTTCAGAGTGTTTCTGATCTCTCCATCTGTCCTCTGGATTCCTTGACCTTCTTCCTGTGCCCTGACTAAGAAGGTATTCCACCTGCCCTAAACTCTGCTCGTTACCCAACTAGACCTTCTGCCTACTCTTCTGATACTGCTCCTGTATGTCAGCTGTCAGGTGACCACGTGGGAAGTAGTGACCTGAGAGTTTCATGCAGCGAAGACTCCGTAAAAGAAGTTAAAGGGGGAAAACCGGGTGGCTCCTTATTGTGGTTCTAGGATGTAGTCAAAGGGGTTGTCTCACTACAGGGATTGCTGCTTTTTATGTTAAAGATCTTACAAAAACAAGTCACTTTGCAGTATATGTCCATTAACAGTGTCCTACCTATTCCTAGATATCCCCTCTTTTATGGGCTGCATCAGCTCCTCAGGTCACTATAGCTACAGACCTGTTCTGTCCCTCCTGATAGGCTGCCAGCACTGGCTGCTATAGCTACAGACCTGCAGTCTAGTAAAAGCCAGTAAACACACCCCTGAAATCAAAATGAAACCAAGAAAACAGGATTGAGGTGAGATGAATCAATGTAGTGAGACAACCCCTTTAAATCCTGTATTATAGTATGTATGTACACCCGCAAACTAGGTAGGCAGATAGGAAAAACCCTCTTTCCAGTAGGTATTCCTCAATTAGGCAGGTGAATAGCCCCTGTTAGGTAGGTAGATTTATAGGTCCCCCAATCAGTAGGTGTCTAGGTCCCCCATTAGGCAGATTGGTAGCTATTTAGCCCAATAGATAGGAATATTGGTCCCTAGTAGGTAGTTATATAGGCCCCCTGTAGTTAAGTGGATAGGTACAGTATATGGAGCCTCTGTAGGTAGGTGGGAATATAAGCCCTCGTAGCTAGGTATATAGGCTGCCTGTAGGTAGGTGAAAGGTATATAAGCTCCTGTTAGGTAGGTATATAACCCCTGTAGGTAAGTAGGTTTATAGAACCCAAATAGGTATGAATATAAGCCCTTAGTAGGTAGGTATATAAGCCCCTTATAGGTAGATATATACCCCCTATAGGTAGGGGGTATGCCCCCTGTAGGTAGGTCTATGCCCCATATAGGTTACCTGTTACCTGTAGGTAGGTATATATCCCATGTAGGTAGGTATATGCCTTCTGAAGGTAGGTAACTGTCCCCTGTAGGTAGGCATATGCCTCCTGTAGGTAGATATATACCCTCTGTAAATAGATATATGCCCCTTCGAGGTAGGTATATGTCCCCTGTAGGTAGGCATATGACCCCTTTAGGTAGATATATGCCTCCTGTAGATAGGTAACTGCCCCCTGTAGGTAGGCATATGCCTCCTGTAGTTAGTTATATGCGGCTGTAGGTAGATATATGGCCGCCTGTAGGTTAACCATGTGATCAATCGGGATTAGCTTGATGCTTGTGGCACTGGAACGAGAGGGTTCATAAAGTAATTTTTTTTTGCTTTATTTTTAATCTTTCCCAAATGGACTGATGAGCATTTATTCATTTTGGAACACCCCTTTAAAGATCTGTACAATATGGATGTGTGCGTGAGAATTGAATAAAAATTGGGGATATTTTTTATGTTATTTTTCCCTAACTTATTGTTCTTAGCACTTTTTCCCTGCCACCTTCCCCCACCCTGGTCTTTTTATATCCCATGGGAATCTCCGTGCCCCTTCCAGGAAACAGGTACAATAATATGAACTATGCATCAAAAGGACAAAACTCTTACCTAAGACCAGGGAAAACCCGGCTGTACTGGACATTTTAGGACGGTCAAACCCCCGTCCCTTCCCAAATAAGACGCAGCTCCAGTACTAAGTGCACAATATCCTATATAAATCCCTATATATCTCATGAGTCACACGACCCCTTCCTATTTAGCAACCACTTCTCACTCAAGCATTCGGCCTGAGCCCTGCGGCTCCTCCAGCTTTCCGGGAATTCACTGATTTTGTAAGAAAAGGAAAGTGAAAGGGAGTAAATGCAGAGTCCATATCATGAGAGCGGCTGCCGGCTTCCTTCATCAAGCTGTCAGTCTGTTTATAGGGTCAGCAAGGTGACCCCGAGGCTTGACTACAATCACTAGAGCATCTGGATAATATACAGGGCCAGAGACTGTGACACAAAAATATCAGGGGATTCATGAGCCTGTACCTGGTAAGGCCAAAAAGAGTGAGGGCGCAAGGCAGGGGGGGTTGTAACTGCAATGAACAGCCATCATGCACCCAGGGCTGGGACAAGGTATTCTGGTGCCCTAGGCAACTAAGGCACACAGTGACCCCCAAATGGAAAGTCCAGCCCACTCCGTGTCTCCTTGCGCCCCCTTTTCTGACTGGGGGGGAAGTGCTGCCCTAGGCGGTCGCCTACCTTTGCCTACCCATTGTCCCGGCCCTGCATGCACCCTCACTCTGAACATACCTCCTGCAGGGCCCTCACTTTCCATCCTCATTTTACAGCAGTTGTCCCTATGTTTAAGTAACAATCAAGACAAATTCAATATAAATCTGCATGTTACTGCACACCTCTCCTTACTTAAAATGGATGATGTTCCTCATTAGGCAGAGGCACCATGTAGGTGTGTGGAGACCTATACACTTTGGTTGCTCCACTGAAACTAGCTAGAACTCTATTGGATGTAGTGTTCCTCAATTCACATGCAACTCAGTGAGCTTTGCAATGTGGATAGGATTAAGAGTAACCTGATATTTACAGTATCTGCAGACTGCTGTTTCGGGGTGTCATCATTGCAGAGCAGAGCACTGGTTGGTTGGGTGAGAGACTTTAGGGGTAGATTTAAAAGGGTAATGTTTCTTATTAGAAAGCAGCACACCATGTAGGTGTGTAAAGACTTATACACCGCTAGTCTCTCCACTGTATTTAATTATATTCTATGACTATCTGGTTGGCTCTAATCCCATGATATTGCAATAGGTGGTGCAGAATTCTAACTCCTTTCCCAAGAGCCTTTTAGAATACACTTCTTCTTGGTCTTCCAGCAGCTTCAGTTTCTCCTTGCTCCCAGGTACCAGTGTTGGACCTGGATTCCTGAGGCCCACTCATGGAATTGATTCTAACTATAGTGTAGTTAATTTTTGTGGTCCAGTACTGGAGTTGATTCTTGAGACCATCTAGTGTAGTTGATTCTTGGGGCTCTCCAGTTTAGTGTTGATTGTTGAGACCATGTAGTGTAGTTGATTCTTTGGGTCCAGTAGTGGAGTTGATTCTTGGTCCCACCAGTGGAGTTGATTCTTTCGGCCCATCAGTGTATTTCATTCTTGGGGTCCACCAGTGGAGTTAATTCTTGGGGTCCACCAGTGGAGGTGATTCTTGTGGCCCACCAGTGGAGTTGATTCTTGGAGGCCACCAGTGTAGTGTTGATTGTTGAGACCATCTAGTGTTGTTAATTCTTCGGGTCCAGTAGTGGAGTTGATTCTTGGTCCCACCAGTGGAGTTGATTCTTGGGGCCCACCAGTGGAGTTGATTCTTGGGGCCCACAAGTGGAGTTGATTCTCAGGGGCCCACCAGTGGAGTTTATTCTTGGGGGCCACCAGTATAGTGTTGATTGTTGAGACCATATAGTGTTTTTGATTCTTCGGGTCCAGTAGTGGAGTTGATTCTTGGAGCCCTACAGTGTAGTTGATTCTTGAGACCATCTAGTGTAGTTGATTCTTCGGGTCCAGTAGTGGAGTTGATTCTTGATCCCACCAGTGGAGTTGATTCTCAAGGCCCACCAGTGGAGTTGATTCTCGGGGCCCACCAGTGAAGTTGATTCTTGGGGCCCATCAGTGGAGTTCATTCTTGGAGCCCACCAGTAGAGTTGATTCTTGAATACCACTCTTCAATTACTGTACCTGACAGAATATGACATTTGGACTTTGCCTCTTACTTTTGCTTCTTTTTTTCTGACCTTCTAATCTAAAAAGTCGCCCCAAGCCTTCCATGCCTTTGGACTTATCAATGGCTCTGTAACAGGCTCAGCTAGAAATAGCAGAGCTGAGATGTCAGTCACTACTGTAGAGTCACCCACAGCCTGAAGCTGGCTATGAGGAGCAGGCTCTGTGAAACAGCATGGTGATGCTAGACAAAGATGTCGTTTTTGGTATGATTTACCAATCATCTATTTTGTATGGGGAACCTCCCAAATCTTCCAGAAGAGCAAATGATAGGGCAATTGGACATTAACATCCTTTTGTTGTTAGGGGAGATAAGCTGCCAAAGGATAAGTCAGGCAGTGGCTTTCTCCGCTCTTCCCATTCAGAGTACAAGCTCGCTTTTACATGGGTATTGGAAAAACTGACCAGCAAGTGAACACTCGGCCAGCAGTAAGGCTCTGTTCACACCATAATTTTGAGATTACAAATTTGTCTGTAGACTATATTACCAATATATGTTGGGTGATTTTCCCACCGTATGTGGAAAGTGAACCACGTATGTGTAAGCAGAGGCCTAATGTCTAGTTTACATAAAGTTAGGTCCATATATATTTGGACACTGACACAAATTTTGTTTTTTGTACCTGTTTACATCCAAGTTGTAGTTATATATTGGACATACAGTCGAGACTTTCAGCTTTCATTTGAGGATATCCACATTAAAATTTTAATGAAGGGTTTAGGAGTTTCAGTTCCTTAACATAGGCCCCCTGTTTTTAAAGGGACGAAAAGTAATTGGACAAATTAAATAATTGTAAATAAAATTATAAAAATGTTAATTTGTAATGCTTGGTTATAAACCCTTTGTTGGCAATCACTGCCTGAACCCTTGAACTCATGGACATCACCAGAAGCTGTATTTCCTCCCTTTTTGATGCTTTGTAAGGCCTTTACTGTAGCAGTTTTCAGTTGCTGTTTGTTTGTGGCCATTCTGTCTGAAGTTTAGTCTTTAGCAAGTCTGAATGGCAGGGGGTGTTGTAACTGTAACAAACAGACATCATGCACCCTCATCCGGAACATACCTCCTGCAGAGCCTTCACATGCTCAACTGGGTTGAGATCAGGTGACTGACTTGGCCACTCACGAATATTCCACTTCTTTGCTTTAATAAACTCCTGGGTTGCTTTGGCTTTATGTGTTGGGTTATTGTCCATCTGTTATGAAACGCCGACCAATGAGTTTGGCTGCATATGGCTGGATTTGAGCACACAGTATGTCTCTGAATACTCTCCAGGATGTGGGCGTATCAATATCCAGATCTACCATAAAGAGAAGACTGCATGAAAGTAAATATAGAGGGTTTACTGCAAGGTGCAAGCTACTCATAAGCCTCAAGAATAAAAAGGTTAGATTGGACTTTGCAAAAAAATAAAAATCCAAAAAAGCCAGCACAGTCCTGGAAGAACAAATGATCTCCTGACAGCAAAATCTCAGGGTAACTACTCATTGCTGCTTCTCCTGGATCTCTCTGCAGCATTTGACACTGGTGACCACCATCTTCTCCTCAGCATGCTCCGTGCCATCGGCATCCAGGGCACTGCTCTCTCTTGGTTCTCATCCTACCTCTCTGACCGCTCCTTCGATGTCTCGTTCCACCTTCTCTCCTCTTCCTCTCGCTGTCAGGGTTCCACACGGGTCGGTTCTAGGTCCTCTCCTCTATTCAATCTACACAGCCCCCATTGGACAAACCATCAGCAGATTTGGCTTCCAGTACCATCTCTACGCTGATGAAACCCAATTATACACCTCTTCCCGAGACATCCCTCCCGCCCTGCTACAAAACACCAGTGACTGTCTGTCCGCTGTCTCTGACATCATGTCCTCTCTGTATCTTAAACTAAACCTCACTAAAACTGAACTTTTGGTCATCTCACCGTCTACTAACCAACTCCACCCTGCTATTTGTTTTTCAGTATGTGGCACCACCATAACTCCTAGGCAGCAGGCCCACTGTCTTGGGATTATACTAGATTCTGATCTGACCTTCACCCCCTGTAGCCAATCCCTTGCCCGCTCCTGTCACCTGCACCTCAAGAACATCTCCAGAATCCGTCCTTTTCTCACTGTGGAAACAACTCAAACCCTCATTGTTGCTCTTATACTGTCTCATCGTGACTACGGTAACTCCTTGCTTATCAGTCTCCCTCTTTGTAAATTTTCCCCTCTCCTGAATGCAGCAGCCAGGTTAATTTTTCTATCCAGCTGCTATACTGATGCCTCTTCCCTGTGTCAGTCACTGCACTGGTTGCCCATTCAGTACAGAATACAACATAAACTAATCACTCTCATCCACAAGGCTAGCCACAGCACTGCACCCCCTACATCTCCTCCCTCATTTCTGTCTACCACCCTACCCAGTCTCTCCACAGCGCTGCACCCCCTACATCTCCTCCCTCATCTCTCTCTACCACCCTACCCGCTCTCTCCGTTCTGCTATGCATCTAACATTCCACACCTCACTCATCCGAACCTCCCATGCCCGTCTCCAAGATTTTGCACGTATTGCACCAGTTCTCTGGAACATCCTACCACGTACCATCAGGCACACTCACAACCCTCACAGTTTAAGTGCGCTCTGAAAACTCATTTTCTTAGACAAGCCGACCAAAATCCCTAATTCTGAACCCCCCTAATTCTTACACACATTCGTCACTTCCTTCACTTTGCCGCCCGCAGGCACTTATCTGTATATAGATGTACTGTCTGGGTGGCAGGTTCATCCACTTTTTTATGTATACTACCCCATATTTATGTAACATGGCTGGACCATTGTAAACCAAGCACTTGTCACCCTTTGTTTCACCCATACACCCTAATAGATTGTAAGCTCTTGCGAGCAGGGTCCTGACACCTTGTGTCTCATTTGTAAGTAGCTTTTTTATATTGTAATGTCTGGTTTGTCTGTGCTTATACCCTCTATATTGTAAAGTGCTGCGGAATATGTTGGTGCTATATAAATAAAGAGGATTATTATTATTATTCCTTGGACAGATGAAGCCAAAATCAACCTCTATCAGAATGATGGAAAGAAAGAAGTACGGTAAAGGCGTGGTACAGCTCATGACCCAAAGCATACCTCATCTGTAAAACACGGTGGAGGCGGTGTGATTGCTTGGTCATGCATGTCTGGATCAATAGTGTTTATTGATGATATGACATAGGAAAGAAGCAGCCGGATGAATTCTGGGGTATTCAGAGACACACTGTGTGC
Organism: Phyllomedusa bahiana; assembly: GCA_025379985.1. Lineage (NCBI taxonomy): Eukaryota > Metazoa > Chordata > Amphibia > Anura > Hylidae > Phyllomedusa > Phyllomedusa bahiana. The sequence goes on along the minus strand of JAODAL010005402.1, from coordinate 132,526 downwards.
TCAAATGCAGCCAAATGCAGCCAAACTGATTGGTCAATGTTTCAGAATACAGATGGACAATGACCCTAAACATAAAGTCAAAGCAACCCAGGAGTTTATTAAAGCAAAGAAGTGGAATATTCGTGAATGGCCAAGTCAGTCACCTGATCTCAACCCAATTGAGCAGCATTTCATATGTTAAAGGCTAAACTTCAGAAAGAAAGGCCACAAACAAACAGCAACTGAAAGCCACTGCAGTAAAGTCCTGGAAGAGCATAAACAAGGAGGAAACACAGCGTCTGGTGATGTCCATGAGTTCAAGACTTCAGGCCGTCATTGCCGACAAAGGGTTTACAACCAAGTATTAGAAATTAACATTTTATTTGCAATTATTTACTTTGTCCAATTACTTTTGGTCCCTTTAAAAACAGGAGGGCCCATGACAAGGAGCTGAAACTCCTAAACCCTTTATCCAATTTTAACGTGGATTCCCTCAAATGAAAGCTGAAAGTCTGGACTTTATGTCCATGTCCATTATATCAATATAACTTGAATATGTTTCAGTAAACAGGTACAAAAAATCCAATTTGGGTCAGTGTCCAAATATATATGGACCCAACTGTATGTATTTTGCTCAGTGCCATAGATAGCAATAAAAAAAAAAGTTAATGTCTGACATCATTTCACATGAAAAAAATTGTCACCTTAAAAACAAAAAAACACAAGGAATAAACAGCGTCATGTAGAGACTGGTTAACCACTTCCTAAAGAGAAGGGGAAGACGTGATGGGAGACTGCAGATATAATGACGCCGGTGGTTCTTTATATAGTATAAGGAATTGCTTAACCCTGTAACGACGTGGCCATGCTTGTTCTCAAGGATGAGACACTTTTTTTTGTTTTTTCCATTTGTGACCAACCTTATTGTGTATATTTGTAGTACGTCAAAGTAGAGCTGGGTGATATGGCCTAAAAATAAAATCTCAAATTTTTTTTTCATTTTATGGACTAGTTTCTATTTTTAAACTTGATTTTGCTAAACAAACTGCAATACTACCGAAACACAAGTGAATCAGGTCTATTCTTAGGTTCCCTGGCGTTAAGTGGCAAATAAAAAATAAAACTTTTAAGGGCCATGCATATTTAACATCTAGGGAAAGGTAAATGAAGACTAATACATTGTACCAAATACATTGTTGTTTTGATTTTCCTTTCTTTGGGAGATAAAGAAGATTTTATCTACTGCTACTGTACACAAGTTTCTCTTGGTTATTGATCTCCTCTCTCTGCTCTCTGATTATCTGATTGCCCCAAATTGCTATCTAACCAAGATGAGTCACTCTCTGCCGAGTCTTATCTCTAGCACAGGAGGTTGTTTACCTAAGTTAATGACAAGCATTAACCCTTAGAGCTCTGCAGCCTTTTGCACTGCAGTTTCTAAATCTCTGGCACTCATATAACTGTAAGAGGAATAACTAGGAATAGCAGAGCTGATATGCCAATCAGTGCTGTTGAACCACCCAGAGCCTGACCAGGAAGTGTGAGTCTGAAGCTACCTGTGGCTCTATGACAGCATGGGTTTTTTGCAAAGCTACCTTCAGAGGAGTAACTTTCCTTTCTTTTAGTGACACAGCCACATGAGGGCTTGTTTTTTTGCATGGAACAAGTTGTATTTTTTAATGTACCATGTAATGTATTGGGACAGCAACACATGGGGTACAAATTCTGTTGTTTTTTTTTTTTTGGATTCCCCCCAGTCTCCCCAATTTTTACTGTTTAGGGTAAATTAAGTTATATTTTAAAAGATTGGACAGACATGGCAAAACTAAATATATTTACATTAATGTATTATTTCTTTTGTATATGTAAAATGGGAATTAGGGGTGTTTTGAAGTTTAAAGGGAACCTGGTGGCAGAATGCTATGGAACTGGAGGAGCTTAGCAGATTAATATACAGTTTGTTAGTAAAAGTTTGAGAAGAAGTTGTATTTTATCCATTTCAGCAGAGCTCATAGCAACCAATCATCCCATATCAACCAATCAGAGTTCAGCATTCATGTCATATAGTACTCTGAAAAAATAAAAGCTGAGCTCTGATTGGTTGCTATGGGCTCTGATTGGTTGCTATGGGCTCTGATTGGTTGCTATGAGCTCTGATTGGTTGCTATGTGCTCTGATTGGTTGCTATAGGCTCTGATTAATTTCTATGTGCTGATTGGTTGTTATGGGCTCCTATCGGTCGCTATGAGCTCTGATTGGTTGCTATGGGCTCTGATTGGTTGCTATGAGCTCTTATTGGTTGCTATGGGCTCTTATTCTTTGCTATGAGCTCTGATTGGTTGCTATGGGCTCTGATTGGTTGCTATGGGCTCTGATTGGTCGCTATGAGCTCTGATTGGTTGCTATGAGCTCTTATTGGCTGCTATGGGCTCTTATTCTTTGCTATGGGCTCTGATTGGTTGCTATGAGCTGTGATTGGTTGCTATGAGCTCTGATTGGTTGCTATGAGCTCTTATTCTTTGCTATGGGCTCTGTTTGGTTGCCATGAGCTCTGATTGGTTGTTATGGGCAACAAAGAAAGTCTTAAGCTATGTTCACACGGCTGACACTGTTTTCGAAGCGTTTCCACTCCCAAAACAGCAGCAAAAAACCATTCAGAACACCCCCAGATCATTTTCATTGATTTCTATGTAAAACAGCCTTGTAGTTCACAAACGACCAGGTTTTTCCATGCGTTTTCCGCTCTTCTTTGGTCGCTGTTTTGGGCTCTGATAAAGAGGTGTCATGTCAATTCTTGAAGCGTTTTAACAATAGGCATCAATGGAGAGCTTCAAAACCTTGGCGCGTTTTTAGATGTGTTTCCCGACGCGTTTTTGGAGCATTTTTCGGCGCAGTTTTTGCCCTGCTATTACTTTGTATGGGTGAAAACAATGTTGAAAACCTCTTCAAAAACCTCTTCTGAAGAAGCGCGTTTCAGGCGAGGTTTTGATGCTGTTTTAGCCACTAAAAAAAGTCAGGGTCCAAATAAGCCGTGTGAACAGACCCTTAGACCTAGACAGTTTTCATACATGTTCCCTTGTGCATCATTTTTGCCTGGATTGTTCCTTTAAATGGAACCTGTCACATAGGTTGTGCTCCCCCTTGCTGAGGACAGCACAAGCTAGCGTCAGACCTGCTGTTTCCAGCGCTGTGTCCCTTATTCTGTAAGATGCTGGAGTTTTCGTGTGTTTAATGCACAAATCTGCAGTTTTCAGCCAGAAGAGTCATTTGAAGAGTCCTTCAAAGAGTCAGTTTTTTTCAAACCCGGCCAATCGGAGGCTAGCTCCGCCCACCTCAACTGACAAACCTATTACTTTGAATAGGTAGAAACATGTGAATAACTGTCAGTGGGCGGGGCTAGCCTTTGGTGGGCGGGGCTAACACCTACTCATGAATTAGATTTGAGGGGTAAATGCTCTAAAACTGCAGCATCTTACAGAATAAGGGACACAGCGCTGGAAACAGCAGGTCTGACACTAGCCTGTGCTGCCCTCAGCAAGGGGGGTATAATCTATGTGACAGGTTCCCTTTAAGTAGAAGTTTCCAGGGTCATAGTTATGGGGGGGTGCAGAGATAACAGTCACACCGGGGCCCTGGTGCCTGAGAGGGGCCAAGAGGCTTCTCTGCCACATAGAACAACACCAGTATTACAGAAGGTTCACGGCTCAGGAGGGGTCCTGGGACCCAGGAGCTTCACGTCACACTTCGGGAAATTTCCTAGTGTAATGCTGTTATCAGGGGAATGCTGGGTTGTTGGAATTTCTAGTTGCAGAGATGTCAGCCTGTACTCCTCTATCAAGGAGCGGTTACACACCGGCCTGACTCTACTAATAGGTCTACAGGGCGAGTGGTGGGGTCGGGGTGGGGGGATGAGAAGTTTCCAGCACACTCTGTTGTTTGCCGTGTTATACAAGAATAACATTACATATCATGTAAAATAATGTCAGAATGTTTAGACAAAGTACATAATGTTTAAAGGAATCTATCACCATTTTTTTTACTAATTAAAACCAGAGACCGACCCATAGCCTTTTCTTCTTCACCATTTTTATTTTCTGATTATAGATTTTTTATTTCTGTTCTCTGTATATGATTATGGGGGCGGCCACTTTCCCTGAGATGCTTTTAGCAGCATTTAGAGAGATGCTTTACAGCAGCTTCATGGACATAGAAGCCTGTGAACAGGAGCAGACCCACTGACTTCTATAGGAGAGTTTTCTAGGCTCTGTGACCTGGGAAGAAGTCAGTGTGCAGGGAGGGGAGAGGGGGAGCTGTGACATCTCCTATTGTGACTGGTGGATCCTGTGTTATCTATACACATTGGTGTCACCTTTCAGTGTAATCCTGCCTGTGCTGATTTCCAACTTGACAAGGAGACTGCTGAAAAGTTTTCTCTACATAACAGGAAGTGTCAGACTATTATAAGGCCTAGTGGCTAAAGTGAAAACTGCAGGATTTTAGAATTTTTTAAAACTATTGATGGTGATATGGAAAATAAAAAAAAGCAAAACTGAAAATTCTTATAAAATATTGTTTAACATAAAAACTTGGGTTAAACAAAAGGTCATTTTCGATTCACAGGACAAAAAAACAATAAATATTTTTTGTATATTTTTTTTTCAGGCAATTTGCAGGACCCCAAACTGTGTAATGATCATTGGAATAGAGGTGGAGAGGGGAGGTGTGGGTACAAAAATACTCCTCTGAATCTTGAGGTCTAGATTGGGGGTTAAAAGGGTTGTCTCACTACATGAATTAATGTTAACTTAGTTCTGTTTTCTCAGTTTCATTTTTGAATTCATTGTTTACTAGCTTCTACTGATAAGCTGCTGAGGACACCAGGTCTGTAGCTATAGCAACCAGTGCTGGCAGCCTATCAGAAGAGATCAAACAGGCTGCCAGCGCTGGTCGTTATAGCTACAAACCTATCAGGAGAGATTAAACAGGTCTGTAGCTATAGTAACCAGTGCTGGCAGCCTATCATGAGAGATTGAACAGGTCTGTAGCTATAGCGACCCGAGGAGCTGATGCACCCCATACAAGAGGGGATATCTAGGAATTGGTAGGACACTGTTAATGGACACATATTACAAAGTGACTTGTTTTTGTAAGATCTTTAATATAAAAAGCAATCCTTTTAGTGAGACAACCCTTTTAACACTGTCTCTAAAGTAAGCAGTACTTAGGAATGAATAGGATTATAAACTGCGGGAACTATGTTTGTTAAGGGGCCTGGCATGGGGTCTGTATTATTTTAGGTTAACTTTTTTGGATCCTAATCAATTGCTCAAGAACCTCCGCTGAGCTCAGGAGTCCTGAGTTACAATATGACTGTAAGTACTGACTCATTGCTAACAAACGCTAACCAGCCAATTTATAGAGTATAATAATAGCATCCAATTTTACTCTGAAATATGTATCATCAAGTATTTATAATTTCACAATATCTGATTCATCCACATTTATAGATGTTTTCTCACCACACTGTTTCGTTGCGTTTTAGCAGTTTTGCACTTACTTTATCTGTGGATGGTTCTATATCAGTGATTAGCATATTCAGTTTCGAGTGATTGTTATCTCTAACAAGATTACAGATAAAGCCATGTTTTTCAGTCCTCACAGCACATGTACATCCCTGCGGTCAGCTAATCAGATAACAGATCACAGACGTCCCCGCTCTCAGCTAATCAGATAACAGACGTCCCCGTCCTCAGATAATCAGATAACAGACATCCCCGCTCTCAGCCAATCAGATAACAGACGCCCCTGCTCTCAGCTAATCAGATAACAGACGTCCCCGCTCTCAGCCAATCAGATAACAGACGTCCCTGCTCAACAGCTAATCAGATAACAGACGTCCCCGCTCTCAGCCAATCAGATAAAAGACATCCCTGGTCTCAGCTAATCAGATAACAGACGTCCTCGCTCTCAGCTAATCAGATAACAGACGTCCCTGCTCTCAGCTAATCAGATAACAGACGTCCCTGCTCTCAGCCAATCAGATAACAGATGTCCCTGCTCTCAGCCAATCAGATAACAGACGTCCCCGCTCTCAGCTAATCAGATAACAGACGTCCCCGCTCTCAGCCAATCAGATAACAGACGTCCCCGCTCTCAGCCAATCAGATAACAGACGTCCCCGCTCTCAGCCAATCAGATAACAGACGTCCCCACTCTCACCTAATCAGATAACAGACGTCTCCCGCTCTCAGCCAATCAGATAACAGACGTCCCTGCTCTCAGCTAATCAGATAACAGACGTCCCTGCTCTCAGCTAATCAAATAACAGATGTCCCCGCTCTCAGCAAATCAGATAACAGACGTCCCCGCTCTCAGCCAATCAGATAACAGACGTACCTGCTCTCAGCTAATCAGATAACAGAGACGTCCCTGCTCTCAGCTAATCAGATAACATACCCCTCGCTATTCGACGCCCTGCTCTCAGCTAATCAGATAAACAGACGTCCCCGCTCTCAGCTAATCGATAACAGACGTCCCTGCTCCGTCACATAACAGACTTGCTCTCAGCAATAGATAACAGACGTCCCTGCTCTCAGCCAATCAGATAACAGACGTCCGCTCTCAGCTAATCAGATAACAGACGTCCCTCTGCTCTTCAGCAGAATCAGATATAACAGACGTCCCTGCTCTCAGCTAATCAGATAACAGACGTCCCTGCTCTCAGCCAATCAGATAACAGACGTCCCCGCTCTCAGCTAATCAGATAACAGACGTCCCTGCTCTCAGCCAATCAGATAACAGACGTCCCTGCTCTCAGCTAATCAGATAACAGACGTCCCCGCTCTCAGCCAATCAGATAACAGACGTCCCCGCTCTCAGCCAATCAGATAACAGACGTGCCGGGTCTCAGCCAATCAGAAAACAGACGTCCCTTATCTCAGCTAATCAGATAACAGACGTCCCCGCCCTCAGCCAATCAGATAACAGACGTCCCTGCTCTCAGCGAATCAGATAACAGACGTCCCTGCTCTCAGCTAATCATATACCAGATATCCCCGCTCTCGGCTAATCAGATAACAGACGTCCCCGCTCTCAGCTAATCAAATAACAGATGTCCCCGCTCTCAGCAAATCGGATGACAGATGTCTGTCTGGTATACAAGTAACCATAGAAACCTGTGTACACTTCAGAGCACATAAAAACACTTTTATCTCAAGACTAAAGTAAAATCTATTGATCAAAATATTTAGAAAAAGTCTTCATTTAACTGTCTCTCTATGTTGAAAGGTCATCTTTCTAGGGAGAAAAGCCCTTTAACATGTCTGTTTTCCCTTTTTTAGTTGTGGCTCCCAGAGGGTCAGGCCTGTATTTATCTAGGTGGTCCAGTATGGAGTCTTTATTTGTTTAAAGGGGGTAGGATGTGGTCTATAATTATTTAGGGGGTCTGATCAGGGGTCTATATTTATTCAGGTGATCTGTTTGGGGGTCTGTATTTGTTTAAGTGTTGGGCCATGGGTCTTTGTTTATTTAGGTGTTCAGATCTGGGGTCTGAAATTGTTTAGGGGGTCTTATGATGGGTTATTTATTTAGGTAGTCATCATATGGGTCAGTATAATTTCGGAGGTGGGGTTATACTGGGTCTTTATTACTTTAGGAGACCTATAATGGGGTCTAAATTTATTTTGGGGAGTCTTAGTATTAGTTTAGAGTTCTGGACTGTGGCCATGGTCTGTATTTCGGTTGTGGTCTGGGCTAGGTAATTTTGGGGATGTTATCCTGGCTTTCATCTGGGTCTGTATTATTTGGAGGTGAGGTTGTCCTGGGTCTTTATTATCTTAGAAGAGCTTGCATGTGGTCTAAATTAAATTATGGGAGTCTTGTCATGGTCTATATGACTTTGAGGTTCTGGTCTACAGTCTGTATTTGTTTCGGGGTCCGGTCTTAGTCTGTATTACCTTGGGATTCTGGTCTGTGATCTGTATAAGCTTAGGGGGTCTGGTCTGGAGTCTGTATTGATGTAAGTGATTTGTGGGTCTATATTACCTCTAGGGATCTGAAGTCAGTGTTAATTAAGAGGTGGTATTGCCTAGGGCTATGTAATACTTTTTGGGATCTCATGACTATATTTAATAAGGGGCAGAGGCATAACTTCAAGCTTTTGGGCTCTGGTGCAAAAAGTGATATGGGGCCCCCCAGTTACCATGCGCCTTTTACAATACTAGTGTATTCTTTTGTGGCAGAAGGGCTTTTGGGCCCCCTTAGGCTGCAGGGCCCGGTAGCGACTGCTACCGCTGCACCCCCTGTAGCTACGCCCCTGATAAGGGGTGTCAGTTCACTAGGTTTAGTTTTCTTTAGAGGTCTGTAATTAATTTGGGGAGTGATAAAAGCAGACGTGTGCTGTAGGTTTATAGAAATTAAAGTCTGCACAGCAGGTAGTGGAAACTCTAAGGCTATGTTTACACTGATTTTGGAGACATATTTTGACATAATTTGTTCTCAATTAAAATGAATGACATTTTATATATGACTATTTGAAATAATGTGATGCGCAAAAAAAACTAAATCTGACATGTGTCACTTTGTGTGAGAATAACTTTTTGACACTTTTACTTAGCCAAGTGATTCAGAGATTGTTTTTTTGTTACACATTGTGCTTTAAGATAGTAAGAAAGTTTGTTCTAAAAAAATCCTTGTTTATTTGTTAAAAATATCAAAATATTGTGAAATTTAAAAAAAATTGCCATTTTCAAACTTTCTGCATGTAAGATAGATAGTTATTCCATTCAAAATAGTTTATATCTAGCATCTACCATATGTCTGCTGTAGGTTGGAATACTTTTTAAAATGTCGCTTTATTTTTTTACAACATTATGGGGCTTAGAAATTTAGGGCAAGATATCTGAAAATTGGCGGTGCTAAGTCAGTTTTTAGGTGCATTAAATAAGTGTAAAGTGCAGCAGAAAGTCCGACTTTATCAAAAATCTGGCATCAGGTATACTTTGCATAGCAAACACAATGCCTAAAAATGATGCGCTGTGTGCCTCCCTAATGAAAAGCGCCTATTGAGGCGCGTAGCACATCATTATAAGTGTATATGTGTTAGGCGCATTTCAAATTTTACAAGTATGTGTTAGGCACACTTCCTATACTTGCAATGATAAGCTATGCGCCTCTGTCCGATGTGCCTCGATAGGGGCATTACATACACTTCTAATGATATGCTGTGTGCTGCGATTTTCACTAATCGTGGCACAAAACATTTCTTTGGTGGATTATGTAATGCGCCTATCGAGGCACATCGCGCACGGAGGCGCATAGCTTATCATTACAAGTATATGAAATGCGCCTAACACATATACAATAGTAATGATATGCTATGCGCCTCAATAGGCGCATTTCGTTATGGAGGCGCACAGCGCATCATTTTTAGGCGCATTACAATGTGTCCGCCATATAATGCGCCTAGTTTTGGTGTATGACAGTTCATTTACATCCAAAATATGGTATCAAAAGCGGTTTTAGTGCAAAATATACCAACAAAACTAGCGTTGGCGTGTTGGGAAATGTCACCCTTAAAAGTCATTTTTTACATTTTCAAGAAAATTTGTAATATAGATTTTTTTGGGGGACCAGTCCAGTTCTGACGTGGCTTTGATTGACCTGTATGTTAGAAACCCCCATAAATGACTTAATCTAAGAAACTAGACGCATTAAAGTATTTACAACAGTGTTTAGAATGTTTGTTAACCCTTTAGGTGTTTCATAGAAATGAAAGCAAATTGGAGATGAAATTTCAAAATGTCATTTTTTTTGCAGATTTTCAGTTTTTATCCATTATTCACTGGAACATGGTAGATGTAACCTTGGAAATGCAACTTAATATTGATTTCCCAGGTTCTGCCATTTTTAGAGATATGGCCTATGGGATATGTGGCCCTAGTGTGCTATTTGGCTCAACCATAAGCCCCAGAGTAGGAGGAGCACCTACCGGACTATAGGGTCTCATTTACATTATGATTTTCTTTAGGTGCCATTTCAGGTTTGCAGACTCCCTAAAACTTAATAAACTCCCCTAAAAAGACCCCATATTGGAATCTACACCCCTTAATGAATATATCTAGGGGTGCAGTGAGTATATTGACCCCACAGGTGTTTCACAATTTTTTGTTAGCATTAGGCTCTGAAAATGAAACAAATGTTTTTCCAATAATCTGCAATTTTAGATGAAAAAAACACCCCAAATTTTGTTACGCAATTTCTTCCAAGTTCGGCAGTACCTTATATATGGGTGTAAACTGCTGTTTGGGCGCATTGCAGGGCATACAAGGGAGGGAGAATTATTTGGTGTTTGGAACTTAAATTTTGGTGGGTGCCATGCAAAGCCCCCAAAGCACCAGAATGGGTGAAATCTTCCAGAAGTCACTCCATTTTGGATTCAACACCCCTCATGGATTTCATCTAGGGGTGTATTGTGCATTTTGGGTGCTTGTAAGCCTGCACGATCTGCAGGACATACCGGTACGTTCATTTGCGGGATTGCACTTCCCACTAGGACGTCCTATGTCGGGAAGGGGTTAAAATGTTACTTTTTTATGTGTGTAATTTTTCCATTGAAATCAATGAGCTTTGCAAAATGCACACTAAATACACCTGTATTTTCTTTCCTGCTTTTTATTGGTTTTGAAAATAAAAAAGTGTGTGAATTTCCCAACCATATTTTACACATGTATCCCTCTTAACACCTTAATGACAAATACAGTTTTATAATGAGGTGGATAAGAAGGTATGCAGCAGGCTCACTTGCAGAGTCCGCTACATACAAGGCAGGTAAGGAATGTTAAATACAACCAGTACCTGAGGCTAGAAGCTAGGATCATAGATAAATCAGATCCCTACAACTGTAACCACTTATATTCCATGGTCACAAGTACTGTGGCATCTAAGGCTTTGAAAAAATAATGGGGTGCTAACTGGTTGTCATGGAAGCTGGCTTTTTCACAGCTTCTATTGCTGCCATCTTACTACTCCTATTACACCCTATAGGCAGGGTGTAATAGGAGCATCATATTTGCACACTATTATACAATATAATACTTTTACAGAACACTGAATAAGTGATTTCGCCCCTAGAAGTCAAGAAGTGGTTAAAGCACCCCTATTTCACAAATAGATTAAAGGGTAATGTTTCTCATTGGGGAGAGGTACCATGTAAGTGTGTGAGGATTTATAAATTTTGACACTTCACTAGGTATTTTGCATATTTTCAAAATCTTATGGTAGGAGGGCTGAACTCTCCAGCGCCATCTATTGGATGTAGCAATTCTCAAGTCACATGTGACCAAGTCTTGCAATGTGAAAGGATTCAAGTTATGCAAGTTTAGTTCATCTGCAGACAGTTGTTTTGGGGTGTTGCGCCTCATCATTGCAGAATAGAATTTGCAGGCTGGGTGAGAGGCTTTGAATGTGGCTCAGAAGGGGTAGTGTAATGTTGGGGAGAAGCATCATGTTGGTGTGTGAGGATTTATCGCCTTTTATACCTCACTGGGCATTTTGGATGTAGCAATAAAATAAGAATAATTTAAAAGGTTGCATATAATTGGTATCGCTGAGTCTGTAAAATTCTAATCTATTAAAGTATAAGATCATTTATCCCGTACAATGAACACTGTGGAAAAAAAAATTACCCAATGTCAAAATTGCCTTTTTTCAGTCATTTTGCGTCCCCATTAAAAATTTGAATAAAAAGTGACCAAAAAGTCACATGTATCCAAAAATTCTACCAATAAAAACTAAACTTCATCCCAAAAGAAACAAACCCTCCCTAACGTCTAAAGGTTGGAAAACAAAAAAGTTATTGGTCGCAGGATATGGGGTGCAGCACAGATTTAAACAATTAAAAAGTTTGATTTTTTTTTTAAAGTACTAAAACATAACGAAAACTCTAAAAATGTTATATCAACAGAATGATACCGACCTGCAGAGTACAGATAAGACATCACTTATACAGAAAAGTAAACACCATTATTACAAAAGCCGCTGAAAAAGTGGTACAATTGCATTTTTTTTCACATTCCACCCTACAAAGAGTTGTCTTTCGGTTTCCCAGTATATTATATGGCACGGTCAATGCTGCCTTTAAAAAGTACATCTCATCCAGCAAAAAAAAAAAGTCCTAATACATCTATGTAAATGGAAAAAAGTTATGGCTCTTGGAAGGCAAAGAGGAAAAAAACAAGCACAACAAACAAAAATTGCTGTGGCTGGAAAGGATTATAGACACAAGTATTTATCAGCATCCTTTTACATGGTGTGAACATAGTGTAATGAACTAGAGAAACACTCTTATGCCTTAAATGTAACTTTCTATAGTGTGTAATACACTGTATTGTTTCTTTGTAGAGTGTGTAATATACTGTTTAAGGTTACTTTTTATAGCCTCTTATATACTGCATTATTATACTTGTATAATTTGTAATAAATAACTTGTAATATACTGTATTATGTCAATTCGTATAACCTGTAATATACTGAATTACGTTACTTTAAGTACTGTGTAATATTCTGTATCATGTTACATTGTATAGAGTGTAATGTACTGTATTATGTCCATTTCTGTAGTGTGTAATATACTGTATTATACCCATTTGTATAGTTTGTTATACACCCTCTCATGTTACATTGTATAGTGTTTCTATTTGTATAGTGTATAATATAGTATGTTGTGTTACTTTGTATAGTGTATAATATATTGTATTGTTACTTTGTATAGCTTGTAATATACTGTGTTAGGTTATTTTGTAGAGTTTGTAATATACTGTATTATGTCACTTTGTATTTTGTGCAATATAATGTATTATCCTACTAGAGTCTGTAATATAATGTATTATGTTACTAGAGTGTGTAATATAATGTATTATGTTACTTTGCATATAATATACATATACACTCTACAAGGATAATACAGTATTATGTGACTTTGTATAGCTTCTAATATACTGTTGTGTTACAATACAAGCTATACAAAGTATTGTTACTTTGTTGAGTGTGTAATACACTGTATCATGCTGCTTTCTATAGTGTGTAATATACTGTATTATGTCCCTTTGTGTAGTATGTAATATACTGAATTACGTTACTTTGTGTACTGTGTAATATTCTGTATCATGTTACATTGTATAGTGTGTAATGTACTGTATCATGTTACATTGTATAGTGTGTAATGTACTGTATTATGTCCATTTGTGTAGTGCCTTATATACCGTCTCATGTTACATTGTATAGTGTGTCTATTTGTATAGTGTATAATATATTATATCATGTTACTTTGTATAGTGTGTAATATACTGTATTATGCACATTTGTATAGTGTATTATATAATGTTACATTGTATAGTGTGTATTTGTATAGTGTGTAATATATTATATTGTGTTACTTTGTATAGTGAGTAATATACTGTATTATGCACATTTGTATAGTGTGCTATATAGTACATCATGTTACTTTGTATACTGTGTAATATACTGTATTAATATTGTGGCTTTTGCCTTATTTGGGGAATTCCTATTATTCTGACCTGGAAATCCCCCCATCCTTCCTCTTATCTCTAGTTCCCCTCCCTCCTCTTACAAGAAACTACATGTGAGGGAGACTCATATAGGAGAGAAGAGGAAGGCTCTGGGTGAGTGCAGCGAAAAGTGGGAGACATCAGGGGATAGAGACAGCAGGGGATAGAGACATCAGGGGATAGAGAGCAGCCACAGGCAGAGAGTGCAGGAAGCCAGTTACAAGTTATCAGTGTGACTTCCTATATACACACACGTCCATCCTCCCCCATATCCCCCACACTGGGGGCTGGCACTGAACTGGGAGGCAGAGACTGAATGAGAGACAGATCTGGATTTACTCTGGAGCAGATAACACTGCAGAAGGAGGGAAACTCTTGGAAGACTACAAAAAGGGCAGCAGGACCTCTGGACACTTCTCATCATACCCATCCCCTGGAGTCTACCCTCAGCTGCTGCAACACATCTTACCATGAGGACTGGCCAGCTCCTGCTTGCACTATTTGCCATTGTGCTGTCACACCAAGGTAAGGGCACTGGGGCAGCAGGGTGTGAGCTGGCTCTGCGATAACTGCAGATGGATGGGGATCCAGCACAAAAAGGGGTTAAGCAGAGCAGCAGGCGCTTTTCTTAATGTTTTACTGATGTTGGAGGGTTCTGGGCAAAGACCCAAATCATCTGCTGGTTCAATGAGCAGCGCCGAGACCCCTATAAGCTAAAGCAAGCTCTGCAGGACTGTGCTCATTCAAATCAATGGAGACCCATTCAGGGGGTGTGTGCTGTGCCAAACACTTATAAAGTCTGGAAAAACCCCACAATCAGCTTGTGCTGCAGTGTACAAAGGGGTCTGCTGTGCCAGGACAGCTCCTTTAAGGGCGACTCCATTCATAATGGTTCTCATTTACTTGGGTTTTAGTGATTATCTATCTATTTCTATATTGTCTATCTATTTATCTTTCTATCTATATTTCTTTCTATCTATCCCATATATATCTGTCCTATATCTATCTATCTATCTATCTATCTATCCCATATCTATCTATCCACCTATCTATCTATCTCATATCTATCTATCTATCTATCTATCCCATATCTATCTATCCACCTATCTATCTATCTATCTATAATCTATCTATCTATCTATCTATCTATCTCATATCTATCTATCTATCTATCTAACTATCTATCTATCTCATATCTATCTATCTATTTATCTTCCTATCTATCTTTCTATCTATCTATCTATCTATCCATCTGTCTATCTATCTATTTATCTTTCTATCTATATTTCTTTCTATCTATCCCATATATATCTGTCCTATATCTATCTATCTATCAATCTATCTATCGATCTATCTATCCCATATCTATCTAGCTATCTATCGATCTATCTATCCCATAGCTATCTATCCACCTATCTATCTATCTGTCTATCTATCTATCTATCTCTCTATCTCATATCTATCTATCTATCTATCTATCTATCTATCTATCTAATATCTATCTATCTGTCTATTTATCCTCTATCTATCTATCTATCTATCTATCTATCTATCTATCTATCTATCTATCTATCTCTCTATCTATCTGTCTATCTATCTATCTATCTTTCTATCATCTATCTATCTATCTATCTATCTATCTATCTATCTATCTATCCCATATCTATCTATTTATCTTTCTATCTATCTATCTATCTATCTATCTATCTATCTATCTATCTATCTATATATCTATATATCTATCCCATATCTATCTATCTTTCCAGTAAGTTACTTTGTTCTATTACCTAGAATACGCAGAGGATATTGTTTCACTGAATCATCTAAATTTGCCTCAATCAATTCAAAAATCTCTCATCACTTTCCTCTATGTATCTGACAGATTATGAATGAATTTTAACCTGAAACCTCCCCTTTTCCACTCCTAAACCTGCTGCTCAGCTCCTTTATTGGGGTCACCACCTGTACCCGGCAGGCGTGCTTTCTCACCTGTACCTGGCGAGCGTGCTTTCTCACCTGTCCGGGCGGCGTGCTTCCTCCCCTTTTTTCCCGGCGGGGTGTTTCTCACTGTTCCCCGGCGAGATGTTCCTCACCGTCCCCCGGGAGCGTGTTTTTCCACTGACCGGGCGAGCGTATTTTTCTCCCGCTCCGGCGAGCTGTTTCTACCTGTCCCCGACGAGTGTGCTTCCTCACCTGTCCCCGGCGAGCGTGCTTTCTCACCTGTACCTGGCGAGCGTGCTTTCTCACCTGTATCCGGAGGCGTGTTTTTCTCCCTGTACCGGCAGCTTTTGTTTTCACCTTATCGGCGGCGTGTTTCTACCCTGTCCCACAGTGTGTTTTACCTGTCCCTGGCGAGCGTGCTTCCTCCCTGTTCCCGGCGAGCGTGCTTTCTCCCTGTCCCCGGGGGGCATGCTTCCTAAATGCCCCCGGGCGGGGCGTGCTTTCTCCCCTGTACCTGGCGAGGTGATTTTCCCTGTCTCCCGGCGAGCGTGCTTTCTCACCTTCCCCGCGGGTGCTTCCTCCCCTGTCCCCGGCGGCGTGTTTCTCACCTCCCGGGAGGTGTTTTTTCTCATGTATCCGGGAGCGTTTTTCTCACCTGTACCTGGCGAGGTGCTTTTCACCTGTACCGGGAGCGGCTTTCTCCCCTGTACCTGGCGAGGTGCTTTCTCCCCTGCCCCCCGGGGGAGGGTGCTTTCTCACCTGTCCCGGCGAGGTGCTTCCTCACTTTCCGCCGAGCGTTTTTTCTCAGTCTCCGCGAGCGTGCTTCCTACCTGTCTTCCCGGCGAGCGTGCTTTCTCACCTGTCTCCGGGAGCGTGTTCCTCACCTGCCCCCGGCGAGCGTGTTTTCTCACCTTTACCCGGCAGCGTGTTTTTCTCACCTGCCCCCGGTGAGGTGCTTCCTCACCTGCCCCCGGCAAGCGTGCTTTCTACCTGTACCCGGCAGCGTGCTTTCTCCCCGCCCCCGGGAGCATGCTTTTCCCCTGTCCCCGGCGGCATGCTTTCTCACCTGCCCCCGGCGAGCGTGCTTTCTCACTGTCTCCGGCGAGGGCTTCGTTCCTGTCTCCGGCGAGCGGGTTTCTCACCTGTCTCCGGCGAGCGTGTTTCTCACCGTTCCCGGCGAGCGTGCTTTTCACCGTCCCCGGACGTGCTTTCTCACCTGTCTCCGGCGAGGTGCTTTCTCACCTGTACCCGGCGAGCGTGCTTTCTCCCTGTCCCGGGGCGAGCGTGCTTTCCACCTGTCCCCGGGCGACTTTTTTTCCCCCTGTCCCGGCGAGGTTTTTTCCACCTGTCTGGCGAGGTGCTTTCTCACCTGTCCCCTGGCGAGGGTGTTTCCTCCCCTTTTTTCCGGCAGGGGCTTTTTCTCACCTGTCTCCGGCGGCATGTTCCTCCCTGCCCCCCCGGCAGCGTGCTTTCTCCCCTGTACCTGGCACGGGGATTTCTCCATGTTTGGCGAGCGTGCTTTCCCCACCTGTCCCCGACAGCGTGTTTTCACCTGTCCCCGGCGAGCGTGCTTTCCCCACCTGTACCCTGGCGAGCGTGTTTTTCTCACCTGTATCCGGCGAGGTGCTTTTTTCCCTGTCCGTCGAGGTGCTTTTCACCGTCTCCGGGAGCGTGCTTCCCCCCTGTTTCCGGCGAGCTACTTTCTACCGTTTTGGCGGGGGCAGTTCCTTTCCATGTCCCGGGAGCGTGCTTTCTCACCTTTACCCGGGCAGGTGCTTTCTCACCTGTCCCCCGGTGAGCGTGCTTCCTCCCCCCTGTCCCGGAGCGTGCTTTTCCCCCTGTCCCGGGGGCGGGTTTTTCACTGTCCCCGGCGAGCATGCTTTCTCACCTTTTCCCCGGCAGGTGCTTTCTCCTGTCCCCGGGGGCGTGCTTTCTCCCCTGTCTCCGGCGGGTGCTTTCCCCTGTCCCGGTGAGCGTCCTTTTTAAAAGTCTCCGGGAGCGGCTTTCCACCGCCCCCCGGTGAGGCTTTCTCCCCCCTGTCCCCGGGCGAGGTGCTTTCTCCCCTGTCCCGGTGGGTGTTTCCACCTGTCCCCGGCGAGCGTGCTTTCTCACCTGTCCCCCGGCGAGCGTGCTTTCTCCCCTGTTCCCGGCGAGCGTGTTTCTCACCTCCCCCCGGTGAGCGTGCTTTCTCACCTGTCCCGGGCGACGTGCTTTTCACCTGTCCCCCGAGCGTGCTTTCTCCCCTTTCCCCCGCGAGTTTGCTTTCTCCCCCTGTCCCTGGCGGGGTTTCTCACCTGTATGGCCGTGCTTTTCCCCTGTCCCCGGCGGGAGCGTGCTTTCTCACCTGTCCCCGCGGTGGCTTTTCACCTGTACCGGAAGCTGCTTTCTCACCTGCCCCCGGGAGCGTGCTTTTCACCTGTTCCCCAGCGAGCGTGCTTTCTCCCCTGCCCCCGCCGAGCGTGTTTCTCCCTGCCCCGGCGAGGTGTTTTTCCACCTGCCCTGGCGAGCGTGCTTTTATTTGCCCCCCAGTGAGGTGTTTTCTCACCTGCCCCCCATAATGCACAAAAGGTTTTTAAAGTCTAGTTCAAAAAAATGTTCTTGAGCTGCTGCTGTTGCTTTTGTTAAAGGTCATGTTTTTTTACATGAAAAATTTTTTCTAGAAAAGTCAGTAATAAAGGCAGCCGGAGGGGTATTTGTGAAAAGGCCCGAAACGCTGTTTCAGATGAGCGAATGGTTTGGCAATATCTCAGTGATAAAAAGAAAATTTGGGATTTTTTACATCCAATGGGGCGTCGAGCCTCTTAGCTCCTTTCCCATAGTGCCTTGTGATAAAGCACTACATGAAATCTGACCCTTTCACTACACAGGGGCATCCCAATCTGGGGTCCCCACCCCAACCCTTTCCCTTGGTCCCTTCATTGCTCCAAATGTAAACCCCATTGAAATTACAATACTACTTATAATCTTCCTAAATTTGGGGAAAAAAAAATGGGCTAAACCCGGGTTTCCCGGGGAAAGGGGCTGGCAGCTTGAAAAGAAGAGTGTGCTTGGGGGCGCCGTCAGCCGCCCATCAGGGAGGAAGCGACATGTAGATCCTGGAGCGGGAAGAATGCAGATTTATTTTCATCATAAGAGTGTTTCTTATGGTGATTAGCGGAAAGTGGTTAGGGGGGCCCTTAAAAGTGCTACTATTATGGTCTTATTTTTTTTTAGCTGACACTGTTATTGGGGGGCCCCAATGGGTGGTTTGGGCTTAGGGGAAACCAGGACGGCACTGATTTTATGCCCCAGGGCTGGCATGTTTTTAGGGCACCCGGGACTGGCACTGTTTTTAAGAGGCCCATGTCTGGCCTGATGTAAGGCCCGTAAGGTTTTGGTTTGACCAAGGGGCCCCTATTGCTTTTTTGGGGCACTTTGACTGGCATTGTTTTTTGGCCCCCTGTGGGTTGCATTTGGATGAGGGCACTCTATGACTGGCATGGATTATTGAGGCCTGATAAGGCTGGTATTCCTTTCGAGGACACTCTCTGACTGGCACTGATTATATAGCCCCTGTGGGCGGAAAATTGCTTTGGGGAATCTCTGACTGCACAAATTATGGGGCCTAAAAAAAGTGTTTTTCCTTCAGGGGCACCTCTGACTGGCACGATTATTTTCCCCTGGAGGCTGGATTGCTTATGAGGCCTCTATGACGGAAAGATTATATGGCCCTGTGAGGCGGGCTTTTGCTTAGGGGCATCTATGAGGCCTGTTTATGCCCCTGTGAGGCTGGTTTTGCTTTGAGGCACTCTAGACTGGCATGATTATTACCTGTGAGGCTGGCTTTTGTTTAGGGGGGGCACTCTTGACTGGCATGTTTTATATACCCCTTTGGGGGCGGGCTTTTGCTTATGAGGGCACTCTATGACTGGCACTGATTATATAGCCCCTGTGAGGCTGGCATTGCTTATGAGGGAATTTTGGGCTGAAAACGATTATAAGCCCTTAGGTGAATTGCTTTGAGGGCATCTTTGGCACTGTTATAGGGGCCACGGGGTTTTTTGCTTTTGAGGGACTTTTATGGCACGTTATAAAACCCCACGGGTTTGGTTTTTTTAAGGCCCCTTTTGGTGGCACTGATTATAGAACCCATTTGGGTTTGGGTATTGCCTTAGGGCACCTTTGGTGGGGATGTTTACAGGGGTCTTTCCGGTGGTACCCCCTTTATACAGCTCTCGGCCCTCACGGCTGGCACTTTTTTTGGAGGGGATTTCTAGGTAGCATCCCATACGGGAACATTCTCTAGCTCTGTGCCTCTGTTGGAGCATTGCCTATATGTGAGGTCAGAGATTATTTAAAGAGCTTTTTTTTTTACCAGTTTTCGCGCCATATTTTGTATGGTATTTGGTCAAAGGGGGTTGTTTCACTAAAGGGTTTGCTGCTTTTTGTAAAGATCTTGTAAAAACAAGTCCTTCCCAAATATGTTCCATTAACAGTGTCCTACCTTTTCCTAGATACCCCCTCTTGTTTGGGCATCAGGCCCCTCAGGTCGCTATAGCTACAGACCTGTTCAATCTCTCCTGATAGGCTGACAGCACTGGTTGCTATAGCTACAGACCTGTTCAATCTCTCCTGACAGGCTGCCAGCACTGGTTGCTACAGCTACAGACCTGTTTGTTCTCTCCTGATAGGCTGCCAGCTCTGGTTGCTATAGCTACAGACCTGGCTTCTACTGCAGCCTAGTAGAAGCCAGTAAACACCCCCTGAATTCAAAGTGAAACCAAGAAAACAGGACTGAGGTAAGATGAATCGATGTAGTGAGACAACCCCTTTAAGACAATCTCTGCATGACACTGTCCACTGTGACTGATGTTGCTTATGAGGGCACTCCGTGGCTGGCACTGATTACGGAGGACTACTGTGGCTGGTGTTGCTTACTCTCTGGCTTTTACTGATTATGGAGTCCCTCTCTACCTGGTATTGCTTATGAGAGCACTCATTATATGACCATGATTATAAATGCCCTCACTGGCTGGCACTGTTTGTAGGGGCACTCTGTAGCTGCCACCCCTTATCTGAACGCTTCCTGGCACACTTTATATAGGACTTATTATTTACAGAGATTGTTTACCAGACATGGCGCCACATTTTAGTAGTGGCTGTGGCTGGTATTGCAGCTTAGAGCAGCTCCATTCTATTCAAGTGAATGGAACTAAGCTGTAATAAAAGACACAGCCACAACCAAAAGTATGGAGCTTTGCCTGGAAACAAATAAAGGGAATATGGTGATTGCGGGAGCACCAGATTGTCTTGATTCAGCTGATTAGGGGAGGTGGGACCCCCAATAATGTGATATTGATGCCTCTAGTCCTATATAACCATTTGAGCCCTAACTGGATGCTATAGTCAACAGAGACACTTTTTCCTCTGAGACTATTTTGATTGGAGGCCTAATGAGTGAAAGTTCACATCCTTGTGCTATAGATGTATATCCATCGCCCTGGGTTCTGTCTTTCAGACATATGCTAGGTTTAGTGTAAACTAATTGACCTATGTATGGGGCGAAACATGGAGACAAACCGTTTGGAAGCCTTTACGACTCCTACAGAGTTTTCTATAGCCTTGAATATGAAATCTGCCTAATTGTTGATGGATACAGTAGAGGAGATGGGTGATGAGATGTATCTGCTCACATGAATGGTCTTGTGTTGATTAAAAGCAGAACGTTGTCATATAACTGAGACCAGGTCACAAAAAATTCAAAAAACTTCAAAAAATTAATTCTGTTGTTATTAGCCAGAGCGATATAGGCTATTATAACACCATTATTCTCTTGTCTCGTTTATATGGGAAATGATCTGGGTGGGCAAACACTCTAGAGCAGGGGTGTCCCACTCATTGTCACTGAAGGCCACATCAGCATTTTGGTTGCCCTCAAAAGGCTTTTGGTGGGGGGCTAGGGTGGGTCTGTCAGAATTGTGCCACCATTTCTGAATTGCTCTGAATCTAAGATGGTGCCACTGCCCCACTGCCTGTGAGTCTCAGGACAGAGGGTGTTGAGGTGTGTACTGGAGCTCCGAATTCAAGATGGTGCTTGCTCCTTGTGTTGGGGCCACCAACTCTACTAAGTACTGCCTGCATCCTCTGGGGAAAGCAGAGAAGCGGTCCTTCTGCATCTGGATCTTCTCCATTTTTTTATTAACTGGAGTCTAAGCTTTCGGGGGCCACATAAAATGATACAGCACATGGGGCTTGAGTTTGACACATGCCCTAGAAAGAAGGTGGCCCATACAGTTCTCAGTGATTGCTAGGTGTATAATATAGTAAGTGACCGTGCTATCTATTAACCTATGACTGATAATATGGTGGCCAGGAGGTCTAGCAGTCTGTTACAGTGAATTTTATAATAAACACTAGTTCCCGGAGTTGATTGCCAAGCTCTTATCAAACAACCTGAGGCCTTAACAACCGAATTAACGACTGTTAGCGACTTCACAAGTTATATGTCCCCCATTATAGGTAATAGGGTGCCCCAGTAAGTTATATGTCACCCAGTAGGTGGATATATAGTTTATATGTTTCCCAGTAGGTAGGTATATAGTTTAGGTCCCCCAGTAGGTATATAGGTAGGGTATAAGTCCCCCAGTATAGGTAATAGGGTGCCCCAGTAAGTTATGTCACCCAGTATAGGTCATAGGGTCCCCCAATAAGTTATATGTCCCCCAGTAGGTAGGTATATAGGTTATAGGTCCACAAGTAGGTATATAGGTAGACTATACGTCCCCCAGTAGGTATATAGGTAGGTTATAGGTCCCCCCAGTAGGTATATAGGCAGGTTATAGGTCCACCAGCAGGTATATAGCAGGTTATAGGTCCCACAACAGGAATATAGGCAGGTTATAGGTCCCCCAGTAGGTATACAGGCATGCTATAGGTCCCCCAGTAGGTATATAGGCAGGATATAGGTCCCCCAGTAGGTATATAGGCAGGTTATAGGTCCCCCAGCAGGTATATAGGCAGGTTATAGGTCCCCCAGTAGGTATATAGGCAGGTTATAAGTCCCCCAGCGGGTATATAGGCAGGTTATAGGTCCCTCAGTAGGTATATAGGCAGGTTATAGGTCCCCCAGTAGGTATATAGGCAGGTTATAGGTCCCCCAGCAGGTAAATAGGAAGGTTATATGTCCCCCAGCAGGTATATAGATAGCTAATAGGGCCCCCAGCAGGTATATAAGTCCCCCAGCAGATATAAATGTCCCCCAGTAGGTGTATAGGTAAGTTACAGGGCCCCCAGCAGGAAGAGAGGGCTAATTAAAAATAAAAAACAGTATGCACATTTCCCCGCTCCCTGAAGCGTTCACTGCTTCCGGTCTTCTTCTTCAGGTGGTGTGACGTCATCAGGTTGCGCACCCAGCGTAATGACACTCATCAGGCCACCACCATCGCCTATTGCTAAGGTCCCAAGCTGATAGCCTAGTGATCTGTATCGACTCGGGACCTTAATGGTCAGCGGCAGTGCCGGGGACTAATAAACACATGTATGATAAAATGAATTTGAGCTAATGAGATCGAGACTAATTTGTGGTCAGCTAAAAACTTTTTTTGAACTTTTTCTTTGGTGCCCACATACTGTTGTATCTATAGTCTGTTCTTTTTAGTTTTTGAAAAGGGCATAAAGGGCATTGTGCTTTCACCAGAACTTCTTATCTCTATGACTCTACATAACTTTTCATCAAAAAAACCCAGCCAAAAAGCAACTGCTATAGAACTACACAAACAGGATGTGACTCAGCCTCCCTGTTGTGTCATTTTTCTCCAGAGTGCAGAACTTTGAGGGGTTTCCTCTGTTTGTGAGGGGATCACCGAACATGAGAACAACCAATTGGCTTTGAAACTGAAATTATTAAAATTTTTTTAAAGTAGACTAGCAAATTATCGTGCAAAAAGGCGCTGGCACAGAGGTTGCCTTTGCCCTTCTTGGGAGCACTGGCCACAATTTGAAATATTGCTGGATGTAGGGTTACTTGGGAGGTCTAATATAATCTAAGGCTACATCTCCACGACACTGGTTCACTGTCAGATTTTATGCGGATTGAGTATTTATGCTCCTCAAAAAATCCAACTGTAAATCATCCCCATAGACCTCAATAAAAATTCAGTTGTGCCACCAGCTGGGTTTTTGAAAGGGCAGATTTTTTAAAAACCAAAAAACTGACCAAAAACGTGAAAAAGTTCTATAATCCCCGGGGAAAAAGGGGTTATATGCTGTTCATGTGGGGGGTATAAATCCAACCCCAAAAAACAAAACACACACAAAAAAAAACACGCTAAAAAATTTTCGTCCGCAAATACATCCCCATTTTTCATTTTATCAAATTTTTCCATTTTTGCTGATTTGGTGATGTATTTTGGGAGTAAAAACTCCGTAAATAGACCGAAAATAAGCCCCGGGAACATAGAAAACCTGCTGGGGGACCACAGGGCCCAAAATATCTGTGTGTGGTGGCTCTTTCGTATAACTAAATAAATAAAAGGTGGAAAAAAGCAAAAATAAACTTAATTTTTGCTATTAAAAAAACAAAAATTAACATCGTACAACCCCCATCGTGGGTTTTTTTAATGTAAAATTGTTTAAATTTTTTCGATTTTTTGACCTTTTTATAGCATTCTTTCTTTCTTTTTAGATCTTTTAAAATATTTGCTTTAATTTTAAATGATCAACTTTTTATCATTGACACGATTTAATACAACTTTGAATTTATCTTTTTTTAATGAAATTTTTTTTTTTTAGAAATGATTTTTATTGGTTTTCTGTTGTAACTGTCGACCTGAGACATGTTGCCCAATTAAATAATATTTCTGGCTTCCCTTTGCATCCTTCAGGCGACCTCAGGAGAACCTCACATTGAAACTCCTGAGGTAGCTTACTGTCGGTAGAGCTGGTAGATGCTTGCTCACTCATTGAGCGACCCGACATTCATCTACATAGCTCGTCAAGTCTTTTTCGATATCTGTGCAAGTCTCTGCCCATGAACGCCACTACTGCGGCCATGTACACGCCCTGCATGAATGACTAGGTTGATGGGCGCATGAACGAAATTGGCAGAAGCTTCGAGGCTGCCTTACATGCGGCATTTCCCTGCGTCCGAACTAGTGGAGTCGGCAACGTGGAGGCGCCCCACGATCATTCACAATTTCCGCCCAATGAAGCACCTGTATGGCGGAACGGACTGAAGAGCCCCACTACTTTCATGGCCACACCTTAATGGAATTGTAGGCTCAGAATATAAGGTCACAAGTGGTTGGGTATTTTCGTGCACCACGAGAGAGTTGCAAAATACAACACATAGAGAACTAGAGCGGAGACATGGCCACGGCAAATTTAGGCCGTACGAACTTATACAAGAAATCTTAGAGTACAAAGGGCCAAAAACGAAAACATGATTTGATATTCGTCAAAGCGTGTCTTAATGGGATAGGACTGCCCATAAGTGGCGTCCCGTGACAGATACGCCTTGGCTGCCCTCCTCCCTGTTTGTTCATAGCACAGACGATACAATCATTGCTTTCACCTATGGGATCCATTTTCACTAGGGCATCTCCCTATGATATCCCGTACTAGCTGGAGTGATTATGCCTAAGTAATGTTGCTTAACTCTTTTCTGTAATATTTACTTTCGATGTGCGACGTTGTGATTAAGCTCTGCTTTGTGTCTAATTACTTATCGTTGTAATTAGGTATTACACGAAACCCCAACAAATACATGCTGTGAATGAACATCATAAGTATTAAATCCCATCAGATAACCATAATACCAGAACTCATAAAAGAAGCTTTCAGAGAGTTACGGACCGAAGAAACTTCTCCGATAGCTGTCAATACTCCTGATCGTACATAGGAGACGCCTCCGCTATTACAAGTCAGCAGGTACTAATCGTGCCTGGCCTTATTGTGTAATCCCTTGTGGCATATTCTTTTATGTGACTCCTTCTTTGGTGATACGGAATATTGCTTTAAAATAGTGGAAATGTTAGATCTTCACAAAAAAGACATTATGTTTAATCGTCACAGTATTTTAGTATTTTTATGGTTATGCTTATACTCTTAATTTCCCATAGTACACTTCTGCAGTATTTTTTTTATTGAAGTTTTCAAGATCCGCATATTTCAGTCTATTAACTTTGGCCGACTCAGGGCTTTAAGTACTATTTCTTAATACACTACATCCTGTTTCTGTAGGAGGGAGATTTATCAGTGTGTCTCATTATCATTAAAAGCCAGGGATCAAACTGAAAAAGTGAGACAACAATGTTGAATATGTATAACATCAGAATCCACCAGTCACAAGAGGAGAGTCCATCAGCTCCCCCTCTCCCTACCTCACAGTGATTTCTTGCCAGGTCACATCAAGGCATCGACTAAAACATCTCCTATAGAAGCTCTATGTGTCTATTAATCACTCTCAACAATACTCGGCTATGTGCATGAAAATTCTTGCTGTAAGAACACACACTCTCTGACGTGGTGCTAAAAGTACTCAGTTTGCAAAGTAAGAATGCTTGGCTCCAACAATCTTGTGTATGAACGAGCCAGAAATAGATAAATCTACAACAATTCAGGAATTACTAGAAACAGACGAGGAGGAGAACAGCATATGGATCAGGGGCTTGGATTATTAATAAGTAACAAAACACAAACACACAAGCAACATGATTCTCCCTGTCTAAAGGCACATATGTCAACATCAAGGCGTCACCAAGTGTATCAATGGCTGCATGAGATGCCCAGACGCAGCGAGCTAGTATTGAACTCAGATCCTATCGCGCCGTCAGACAAACATATTAGCTTTGCCAGAGACATTTTGGCACCCAGGTCCAGCGGAGCGGCCAGTGCCATATTGGATTGCGCGAGAGCTTGGTTGCTGAACCTCCCACAAACCACTCTTTTCAGCGATCTGCACCATAGGTGGTGCACATAGCTCCTTCACAAACCCACGCCTAAACTGGTCCTTTTGTCAATGAGGGCCACAATGCTCGATTCTGACTCTCAAGTGACACATGAGCTGTAACACTTCTGCTTTAGCGATGCAACTCTCCAATGGATGTCAGCCCCAGAACTCTACTAGTCTATTCTTCTTTAGAGCTTGTTTGAATATGTGTATTGGCCAATGGAGCTTGCTCATGGCTTAGTAAGTCTTTAAACACTTCTAATGATGCAGCCTCTCAGGATCGACATATGTTACTGCTCACTCGGAGGACTACCGTGTAGCTGTGCATTCCTGTGATATCCAGAAGAGAGTCATTACAGAGGTACAGTTAAGATCCATCCATACAGGGGTGGCCGAGCTGGTAAGACAAAAAGTAAAAGTTGTAAATTCATGCCCATTGACTTTAGATGCAGAGGGTAACTGAGAAGCTTCCCAGGACCCAATGGCAAAAGATCTATGCGAACAAGGAAGCCCCCATCTACCATGTGCCACTTTAAAAATACCTAGGTAGTCTGCATTGATGTGGCACAATTACTCGGTTTATCCCCGACGCCATTACCGTTCCTCCCCCCGAGGGCAGATTGTAGTCAGACACACAAGACCTCTATAAATCACAAAAAAGTAGGATACCAGTATCATCCGTAAAGAAAGTAGAGCTGAGGTGTGCGCTCGGCTTCATATTTTCTTCTTGTCTATTCCAGACCAACGAGAGTACCAAGTTGATATGACATGGCATATAAGGTGCTCTGGCCTATTACAGGATTTCGATTGGTCAACCAAGGTAGCTTCTGGTTACGTAGATAGCCGTAGTCAGGGTCTGAGCGTTATGTTTTTTCTCCACCGATTGCCTATCGATGTAATTGCTGACGTCACAGGAAAGCATGCAAGCGTAAGAGGCCCCACCAGCAATACGTAAACGTCCATCAGCTCACTTCGACTTGGAAGCTGTGATTACCTCTGCCTTTTATCCCTGTACATCTTGATTGCATCGCGAATTCGGGATAAAAGAATTTGACCTCTTTCACATGCTTCCCTGCGCTACATAGGTGGTGAATAGTAAAAGGTCATTGAGTACTGCACATAGCGTCTTAGAATTGTACTCGCGTGCGCCATCAATCGTACATCAAAAAGCACTATCGGATGTATAGTGTGAGCAGCAATAAGTGCTCTTGGCAAAATGCCCTATGTCAGAACATTCCCTATAAGGCTTATTGTGTTCACACATCCAGACGTTTAATTCTGTGGGGCTGGTGGGAGGGGCGCAGCTCCGGCACAGGCCGCCAAACTAGACATTCATTACTAGCAAGGTCCGCGTCATAGAGTACGTAATCCACCAGATTTTCTTGAAACAACATTTGGATTACCGTGAATGAGCTAGATCGATATTTGCACACCCGTATTTAGTCGCAGTGTGAACCTATGGCTCTAAGCTGCTCAATAGATTTCGTTTCAGATGACAGGTAATATTTTACTGAAGATTTCGTCCGGCTCGGATGTCCCGTTGTAAAAAGTCTCATGTGTAAATTATGATGTCTCTATAAACACGTAGAATAATCAGCACAATAGTTCAGAATTATGTGTCAGGCATCTCTCCAGGCCACAACCCGCGTAATTCTGCCGCCACTAATTCTTGCATTGGAATTCTTCTATTCCTGGCAAGAGCCAAACGTGGTGAACGCAACCTAACAGCATCGTAAAAAGTAATTAAACAAAAAATTAATGAGTAATAATAATCAATTATACTTGCTATGATGCGCAACCATATTCCAGCAGGAACTATCCTATTACGAAATTCAAGAGCTAAACTTACTAGTCATTACACATTAAAAGTACTGTATCAAATGTAGAACACAAGGTGTTGGATGGTCCCTGCGCCGTGAGAGCAATTACAATCTATTTCAGGAGTGTAAGGGTGAAACAGTCTACGTAAGAATGTGCTCGGAACGCATCTTTTTATCTTTACAGATCTAGTCCCGGGCGGAACCATGTTGCATAATAAGGGGGTGTTTAGCATGACAAAATGCAGAATGAACCTTGAAGCCACCCAAGATTGTACATCTATATACAAGATAGAAGTGCCCTATTGATTGCATTACGTAGCAGGGATGACAAATGTGTGTGATTAGCAGTTAGGGATTCTGTGGGCCAGCACGTCGAGAAGGCAATGTATTTTAGCTATGGCCATAGTCTTAGAAAATTGTACGGGTTGTGATTGTGCTGATGCGCGCCTGACACGGTAAGCACTATTTCACAGAGAAATTGGTGCCGACACGTGTGTAATTCTTGTAGGGGCGTGGCTATGGCGGAGCGTTCTGGATGATTGATAGAATGTAGCCTGATATCAGTCAGATGCAGGAGAGCAGGGTAGTGTGCTGAAGTAGAGACAAGAGACGAGTGGAGGAGATGTAGGGAGGGAAGCAGCTGCTGTGGGAGAGCTCTATGAGTGAGAGTGCTCGAGTTACAACTGCGAGTGATCCTAGTACACTGTATGGGCAAGACCAGTGCAGTGACTGAAGCACAGGGGTAAGAGGCATCAGTATAGCGGCTGGAGAGA
Organism: Phyllomedusa bahiana; assembly: GCA_025379985.1. Lineage (NCBI taxonomy): Eukaryota > Metazoa > Chordata > Amphibia > Anura > Hylidae > Phyllomedusa > Phyllomedusa bahiana. The sequence continues at coordinate 103,521 of JAODAL010005402.1, read as the reverse complement.
CAGACAAGCCTGGCTGCTGCAAATTGCAGGACAGATGTGATAGGGGTAGAGTTATGGCAGAGATCGTGAGACCGATAAGAACTCAAAGGAGTTGTCAAGTGTCACAGACAACAAGAGGAAAAGATAATGAGCAGTAATGAGAGATTTGAGTTCTTTTCCACTGTGGAGACAACAAGTGGACGGATTTGAGATATTGCTTTTGAGCCTGCAGGTGACCGGATGCGGGCAACGGGATTGGATATAATGGTGGACGTAAGGTCAGTCAGCATCATAAATGCAAATAAAACGCCTCGTTTAGCTCATTCTCATAAACCCATGTTACACTAGACAGCTTGGCCTGCTGCCTAGGAGAAAAGGTGTACCACATACAGAAAACAGAAATTGCTGGGGGGGGATGGTTAGTAGATGGTCATGGAGAAGACAAAAGATTTCAGCTCTTATGTGAGGGTTTAGTTTTCTAGATTGGTAGAGAACTGGACATGATGTCTAGAGACGAAAGTATCGGCACAGAGCAAGTCACTTTATTTTGTAGTCATAGGCATCGGAGTGATGGAGTCACGAAGAGAGCGTGTAATAATTGGTGTCATCCGCATAGATATGCGTACTACGGAAGACCAAATCTCTCCTGATGATTTGTCATGAGAGGCTGTGTACCAAATGAGACAAGTGAGGAAGATAAGTGGGGTTAGTGGGGGGGGGGGGGGGGCCCCTGAGGAACCCCAACAGCAAGTAGGAGAAGGGGCACGGAGGATCGAACCAGTAATATTGAGACACTGAGGAGAGCACATTTCTAGAGGAGGTATGAACTGAGAACCAAAGCGCAGAGCGGTGTCCCTGAGAGGCCAATGGTGCCTACGCGTAGGCATTCTGATGAGAGGACAAGATTGTGATCCACAGTGATCAAATGTTGCTGCAGAGAGATCCGCAGAGAAGACTGACAATGAGGTTATGTTACCCTAGAGATAATTTTCTAGTCTTAAGGCGGAGTATATTTTGAGACTTTACACTAAGCACGGACATTTCAGTGGGAGTTAGGTGCGAAACGCTGATTGCAGGCGGTCACAGAAGAGAGTTACAGCAGTGAAGATAGACGTATTAGGCAAGAGTTAGGAGCCAATGCGTATCCAGGAGTTACAGTATTGAAGGGAAGGCTATTAGAGAGACTGAGTCGGTCAGATATTTAGTAGCGGCAAGAAGCGTGTACAGAAGCAGGGCTCTTTTAGTAGAGGGTTTACTGATGTGCGTGTTTGGAAGGAATGTGAATGGAAAGCCATCCCAGTTGGAATGAGAAGTTTACAGAATAGCAGTAAAGGTGAGAGAGGACAGCTGGAGAAAATAGAGCTGGACGAGGTGGGATGGATTGGGGGTCCCAAGTAGAGCAGGTAGTGTTGAGAGGAGACAGAGCTAGACAGGAGAAGCTGTAGCAACTTATCTTTGTCTACGTCTGTCGTCGGTCAGGGACTGTACGCGAGTAGAGTTATAGTAGGCTACGTGCGGGGAGCGGACAGTACAGGGTATTAGTTTGGGGGATTTGAGCATGGTGTAGTAGTTTAGCCGATATTTTCACATTTTTCTTTGAAGTGAGTGCCAGGTCTTCAGCAACAGATCAGTGCGACGCGGTATATTAAGTTGAAAAATGCCTTGAGCGTTTAGGCCTTAGGAGGGAGTGGAAGGTGTCAAAGAGCGCGCATTTCTTGGTTGTTGTGGTAGTTGTGGAGATGACGGGAGGTCTGACACATATTTTTGTTTGGCGCATGCTGAAGGGCACGTGTGATAAGGGACGCCCTCCTGAGACAATGAATTTGTAGTGGAGAAAGTCTGTCAACGGTAGCATTAGACAACACATCACACAGCCACTCATCCCAACTAGGCGAACATAAGATCGTCGTAAGGAGAGAAAACTAGTTCCTATAGGTGTGTGCGCGACAGGCCTGCGGTGCGTCTGACTCTGATGTGGTTGCGGTGTGTGTGATGGTGCTCAACAAGAATTTCCAGCAGGTGATTGTGAAGCGAGTTTCATTGTTAACGTTTGACAGCCTTTGTGGTCTGTGACATTAAGAGGGTAGGGAGGATCTGGGCATTGAGTAACTGTATCGAGACTGATCTGTGAGTTCTGAGTATTAATGGGAGACGGGATATTTCTGTATGAATGCATGGGGCATCTTTGTCGCATGCGAAGGCTGAGATTGGTAGTGATTAATGCGAAGATGCATAAGATTTGAGTCATAATGAGCAGCAATAAGAGGGAAGAATTAGTGAATTTAGAAGATGTGAGCAGAAAGATGACAGTAGAACGCAGATCATAGGAAGTTCCCATACTTGTGGTTGTAGGAGTCAGATGAAAACGTGAGAGTAGGCAATGAGGAGGATTTTGAAATGAACGAGGAAAGCTGTGAGGCAGAAGAGTAACCAGTGATGTGTGTTCTCATTCAATGGCGAATATGTTGAAAATCACCGCATATATAGAGTGCGCATTTCAGAAAGAGAGAGTGTGGGAGGCCAGGCGGCAAAAAGTGATCCGACAACTGGCGGTGAGCAGCCGGGGAGTCATCGTTAGACAACTGCGACTGCTGATGGTAAAAATAGATTGAAAGAGTCTGATGCGGTGTGACCATCAAAACAGAGTAGTGGAAAGTGAAGGAGGTGCAGAGAAGGACGCTGGTAAAGAGTTGCAGTGTGGGAGAGAGACAGTATGGCAAGACTGTTGTTCCCTCTCACCCGAGCGTCTGTTCTCAGGAGTCTGAGGTGTGGTGAAGTGTAGCCCACCATGCAAGGTGGGAGCGGCAGAGGAAAGCGGTAGTCAGATTGCTGCGTAGGGCCATGTTTCTTCTTGTGAGGCCAGCACGGTTGAGGGGAGTTTGGAGAGAAAAAGGTCAGTGAACATCCCAGGGTGAAGTTGTTGGCAGAACCACGGATCGGGATAGCGTATTTCTGCATATGAGAGGACACACTTACAAAGTGTTACCAAGAAAAAGAGCGTAGCAAGGACCAATGAGCAAGCCTAGTTGAGCAGGGTTTAGCTATGGATGCTGAGAGAGAGGAGGTAGGATTAGGCAGTAAAGGAAGGCTGGACCGGCCGGGGATTGGGGAGAGAGTGTCACCCTGCAACTGAAGAAGCAGAATGAAAAGAGACCAGCAGATGGTTCAGTGAGATATGAGGCGTTCGTCGTTTGTGCAGTAATACTGTGGAGCTGGAGGTGTTGGGTGTTAGAAAAAGGGAAGAATGACAGGCGTGTGGGATGTAGTTACCATAGGTGTGGGGTCGGGTGTGGTGGGGGTGAGGTGCGGGGGGGGGGGGGGGGGGTTTTGTTGTAGGGGGAGGGGTGATTGTGTGGGGGGGGTGGTGTGGGGGGGTGGAATGTGGGGGGAGGGGGATTGGGTTGTGGTTGAATGGGAGGGGGGTGGGGGTTGGGTGGGTGGTGGGGATGTTGGGTTGGGGGGGGGGTATTAGGTATTGTTTTGGGGGGGGGTTTTAAGAGTCTTCTCGTCACTGCGTGATAACTATAAAAGGCTAACATTATGGGATAATTAATCGAGGATTGCCACTTCTAAATCCACTTAGAAATTTGCACGTGAAAATTTCGGCCACGCCCAGAAACTTATCGTCCACAGCACCACAGCTCTGCATGATATATAAAAATAAATAATCTCAGTTCCCCCTTACAAGAGACAAAAGATGCGTACAGTATGTGTGTGTGTTGTATATATACTATATATGAACGTCATTATATTAGTATATATAAGTATATAATATATATAAAATAGTTTATTTAGTATTAATTATATTACCTATATATAGATTAGTTATATATATAATTAATATATAGACATAAATATCAAACTATATAATATATAGTTATAATATATATAATATATATTCATAATGAATATGAATAAAAATGGTAGTGAACGAATAACAAATGTACTATAAAAAATACAACAGAACTGCTAGAGGGACACAAATATAAATTGTAAGCTTTAGTGCTTATAGGAGCAAATATGCTATTTGTATGCGAAAAGTCTCTATAGCCAGATAATATCTGTCTTGTGTCCAAAGGCAACCAACTCAGGCTCATAGCACGCAACTTAGACGCCACCAGCAAACCAATCAAGAGCTCATCAGCACAAACAAATCAGACAGCTATAGCAAACTCAATCAAAAGCCCAGTAGCACACAGCAGCTCAATAGCAACCAATCAGAGGCACTCATGAGTAACATTGCATTCTGTTTTACTATTGAGTCTTCTGATCTGGTGCTAATGAGCTTTGATTGGTTGCTATGGCTCTCTTTGACTATGTTGGCTATGATTCATGATTGGTGATGGCAGCTACTGTTTGGTTTTTGGTATGAACTCTGATTGGCCCGCATGTGGACAGTTTTGATTGAATATGCTATGAGCTCTGATTGTTGCTATGTACCTTCTGATTGTTCGCTATGTGCATTCTGATAGTGTGCTAATGGCTCTGAGATTGGTTGCTATATTCGGGCATCTTATGATAGGTTGTCGTGACTCTGTTTGGTTGCCATGAGTCTCTGATTGAGCTGCTATGATGCTCTGATTTCGTTGCTATGAAGTTGTGCGAGAGAGAGTGATTGCTATGACTCTGATTGCGTTGCTATGAACTAACTGATTGTGCCGGCTTGGGCTTATGACTTCGGCTTTTGCTGATGAGCTCTGATTGGTTGCTATGAGCTCTAGCTTCGCTATGGTTTATGGTTGCATACATAGGCTGGTACTTGGCAGCTACTTGACTGCTGATTGGCTCCACCTATTAGGTGGGAGCATCTGATTGGTGCTATGAGCTCTGGTTGCTAGGCTCTTGGTTGTCTATTTGAGGCTCAGTTTTCTGAACGGGGCTCTAGACGGTCACGACTAAGGCGCTTCGTAATTGGCTTGCTTATGGGCAACAAAGAAAAGTCTTCAGACCTAGACATATGTTACTTCCATGGCATGCTCTCCCCATAGTTGTATGTGTGTGCTGGAGCTAGCACTGAAGTGTAATCTTGTATTCCAAAGCTCACTTTACCTTTTCCTTGTAGGTCACGTTCGCTCTGGCTTTCTGCGCCTAAGTGCATGCCATTGTTGGTTCGGTTCTAGTCAGATTCATAAATCATCATACCCCAAAACACCTCTCTATTCACCACACACATGGGAGTTGGAGGAGGGGTGTGGGGGTGCATATGTGTAAGGATTTTAGTATGAAAGACAGAAAAAAGACAGAGTCCACCCAGCCCAGCCTCAAACCCTGCAGCCATGACCCAGAGTAAGGCTGAGGGAAAGAGCTTACAGGAAAAATTATTTTCCTGACTGATAAATCTGGAAGGGAAATTCAAGGATCATTGTCCTTTTGCATTTTTAATAGAATCTGTAATATACATAACTGAGTCACATTATTATGACCACAGTAACCGCGGTGCGCAGCATGGACAGCAGCTAGACGGGCTGGGAGCAAACTTGCCTAACTCATCCCCTTTCATTGGCGGGGGGAGTCCCCTCTATTTGAGGTCCCCCCCGCCATCCCGGCAGATTGGCGAACCTCCCCAGCCACCAGCAGGCGCGGGGGGTTCTTTAAAATGACCGGGCGCCGAAGACTAGAGTAGCGCTACTTGCCCTTCCTCTGGCGCCGCCGGTCCGTTCCCAAAGGCGGGTGAGCGGGCCGCAGTCCGCCAACACACACGTCCGGGAGACTCTCGGCTGTCCGGTGAGGAGGCTAGGAGGAATCGTTCCCCTCCTCCCTCCACACCCTGTACGAACAAGGCCGTACAGTGTGTGGGCGGCCGTAAAATCACAGTTCACGGCGCAGGGGGTGAAGTGACGCGCGTCTGCACTAGTCCCCTGCGCCTCTGACCTGAGATCGGTCGGGATCTCGGCACAGCGCTGCAGGATCCTGGTCAGGTACAGTAGATTTTATTATTTTTATTTTTACATAGTGCTGTACCTGTGTCACAATGTACATGTCTCCAGATTGTGAGAGGGAGAGGGTCTACCTGTGGCACACCAATTGGGGTGGCACAATCTGGCTACAATGGGGGGGTCTACACCTCTGCAACAATGGGGGCACTACCGTGCAACAATGGCGGCACAACCTGGCAACTAGAGGGGGCAATACCTAGCCAACAATGGTGGCACTACCATGGCAAACAGAGGGGGCACTACCTGGCTAAACAACATCGGGGCCACTACCTGGCAAAACAGAGGGGGCACTACCTTGTCCCACAAAGCGGGGCACTACCTTGCAACAATGGGGGCACTACCTGGCAACCAATCAGGGAGGCACTCCGACTACCTGGCAACAGCTGGTGGCACAACACACCCTTGCAACAAGGTGGGCACTACACACACCGTTTCTACACAATGGTGTGCACTAACCTATGCAACAATGGGGGCACTACCTGTTGTTCTAACAATGAGTGATATCACTACTGAGCACACAATGGGTCACGGACCTGGCAACCAATGGGGTCACTACATGGCAACCAAGAGGGGGCACTACACCCTTGTCAACAATTGGGGGCACATACCTGGCAACATAGAGGGCACTACCTGGCAAACAATGGGGGCACTCAACTGGGCTAACAAACATTAGGCCCTACCTGGTCTTTCAACAGACACATGGGGGTCACTACCTGGCTCACAACAGTGTGTGTGAGGCAATCTACCCTTGGCTAACAAATGAGGGGGCATCTACCTGGCTACACAAAGGGGGTCATCTACCGCTACAAATTTGGCCTCGTACTCTGGCTACAAGAGGGGCCATCTACATGCTACAAGAGGGGCATACTAAACCAGCCTGTAATAGTGGCCTGACCTGGTTATGGTTTTGGCCTACAACCCGCTGGCAACATCAGGGCATCTACCTGACATTCTTCCAAAGACCGATTATGCCGCGTTATGTTGGATGGGGTTGTTGGCTTTTTGACAATGACACCGTGGCACACCGACATGATGGGCGCCGACCCACTAAAATAATCTCCTGCTTTTTTCATTTTACCAAAGTTGGCACTATGGCTGGGAGTGACTCAATGAAGATCCTGCCAGGATTCACACTATATAGTGGACACTACTGCATCCCACAGCTCGTTGGAGGGTCCATATAGCCAACACAACCACCATCCAGGGGCCGCCATCCCAGTCTCAATTTGGGTTCCAGTCTGGAGATTTATGGTGCCCATTCGCCCCACGGCAGGTTTTTCGTGGTTGGATATACATACTGTCACCCTTTTAAAACGTGACAAATCCGTGTAGTCCGTCACACTGCACAGATTTCTGAGCCGAACGTTTTTCCTTACAACCATTTGACAAACCGCCAGCTCCTGGGCCAGCCATACACAGTAATGGTTCGCAGAGGTGCATGTGAACACATACACAAATGTCTTCTCGTTCGTTGGCGTCCATACACAATTCGGGTTAGCAGAGGAGCAGTGACACATCCGACAGCTCTCGGTTCCCCATACCACAGGTAGGGTTAGCAGATGTGCAGTGACTATCCGTCAGCTCCGGCCCCATACCCAGTAGGGTTAGCAGAGGTGGCAGTGACATCCGTCTGCTACCGAGGGGCCCCATACACATTAATGGTGTAGCCAGAGGTGCAGTGACATCCGTCTTCTCCGGGGCCCCAACATACCCAGTAAGGGACATACCAGAGGTGCAGTGACATTGTCTGCTCCAGGGGGACCCATACACAGTAGGAGGTTCACAGCAGGGTGCCACGTGACATCACGTCTGCTCCGGCGGCCCAATAGCACAGTAGGGTTGCACGAGGAGCAGTGACAACCGTACTGCTCCGGCGTCCCCATACACCGTATGGTTAGCAGCGTGTGCAGTGGACATCTGTCTGCTCTGGGGTCCCATAACACAGTGAGGGTTTCAGAGGTGCAGTGACAACCTTCTGCCCGGGCTCCATAACCCAGTACATTTTGCAGAGTTGCAGTGTACATCTCTATCTGCTCCGGGGGCCCCATACACCACAGACAGGGTTAAGCAAGGTGCAGGTACATCCGTTAACTGCGATTGCCGGGCTCCACTACAACATATGGTTAGCAGAGGTGCATTGACCTCCGTACTGCTCCAGGCCCCATACACAGGTAGGGCTTAGCCTCTGAGCATATACCAGCAGAGTCGTGCTCCCCACGGCCCCATACAACAGTAGGGTTAGCAGAGGTGCATTTACTTCCGTCTCGTCCGTGCCCCCCTCACACAGTAGGTTGAAACAGAGATGGGCATGTGACACATTCACCTGCCTCGGGTCCCCATACCAAGTCTGGTTTGCAGAGGTGCATTTACATCTGTTTTCAAACCTGTGGTGGTGCCACCATACTTCTGTACGCGTTCCCCCCTGTTTTTGGAATTAGACACACATCTGGTCGTTGTCCCCTGTGTGATTTTGGCAGTGAGCTGCCCCCAAGAGTCAATAATCATCCCTTTTTTGCAGCTGATAAACTGCCCCTTTTACCCATGATGGCAACAAGGGATATGTATGCAGACAGCCTATCACACACCTTAAATACCCACCAAGCCAGCGCCCTCACTCAACTTTTTTCATGAGCTACACACTGCCAACATCAAAGGTAATCGCAATAATATGACTTGACTGTGTATAATTACACTTCAGACATACATCCAGGTGCACACTCTAGTGAGCCGAGCATGCATGGGTATGATAGCTGCCAGGCCAACGGGCGCTCACTAGACTGCTATCTAATCTGTATGGTAGCTGTAGACAAGCAGAGAGCTAGGAATGAGGTGGGGGGTTCTGTGTTTAGATGTTTTACATTTCGTCCTATTATTGGGTGTGAGATTTGGGATGCTTGTTCCATGTGCGGGCATCTGGAGTATGCTCGGTATGAGAGGCATCTCATCGGGGCTTCCATCACTACCAGACGCTGTGACAGTAAGTGAAGCCAGCTGCTCGGCCACCTGCTATCTCTTGTATATATTTCTGTGTTCAGTTTTTACATTGCAGTTCAATAACCTTTGAGCTGAAACTAATATAAAATCTGGGTCCGTTGTCTTTACCTTGAGCAGATGTGTTTATAATGCGAGGGCTTGTGTAGGACTAGAAAAACAGGGCTGATTTCTTCCAGAAACAGCGCCCCACATGTCCGTGGGCTGTGTCTAGTACTGCACTTGGGACTAAACTGCAATAACACACACAACCTGTGGACTGAGTTGGTGCTGTTTTTGGTTAGGCTTCTTTTTCTGGACAACCCCTTTAACCCCCTGCTGACATTTCACGTAGTGTACTGGTACGCCGTAATTTTAGAAGGAATATAGAACGGGCACACTCACTGAGTCCGCTCCATACATGGCAGGTGACGGATGATGATTACAGCCAGGACTTGCTGCTATCAACCAGGATCAGAAACAGCTCTGATTCCAGCTCTAACTTTTTAGATGTCTAAATGAATGAGGAACAGTGCTGCATACCGTTCCTTTGTCTGATCAGCCCCCACTCTCCACCCAACAATGAGATGACAGGGGCCAAGCAGGTGTCACGGAAGCTATGGGCCCAATGAAGGCCTCCATCGCTGCCATGTTATAACTCCTATTACACACTGTAGGCAAGATGTCATGGAAGAACCATTTGTGTACACCTTTCTGCGATATAGTAATATTGCAGGACAGTTACTAAGTTGCATAGCGAGTACGGTTTAAAAAAAGACATATGCCCATCATGTTCAACCACGGGTGGGGAAAATGTGGGTGAAGGTTAGGTAGATAACGAGTTTAAGCCTAGCTTCCCTACTGGTGAATGCCCTGAAACCCACAAGGCAAGAACCAATCTGCTCTAAGGGTATGTTCAGTGTCGGACTGGGGTGCCTAGGGCTCACCAGAGGAGTTTATTTTAGGGGAGCACTTTGCCTCGCTATCTCTGCCACCTGTACGGTGCCCTGCCTGATCTCATTTCCACTTATACAGACCGATGACATCATCACACTAATCTGTAATCAAGATGGAGCGCTGGGGCTTCTTAGTTTCCCCCATCACCGATAGGGAACATAAAAGGTCTAAAGATTTATGCCCTACTCCCCAAATGATACATTTTATATACATAAAAATATATCAAAAGCTATAACACAAAGTACTGAGTATAAAACCACTTAATAATGGTCATACAGTTACCAAATAACACCGCTACATAAAACCAGAATCCCAACACTATTATTACCAATAATTCCAGTAAGACCAAATACCGCCACATCATGACCACATATTACCACCATAGTGACTGAATAATGCTACAACATCATGACCAAATATTACCACCACATAGTGACTGAATAATACCACCACACTATGACCACATATTAACACCACATAGTGACTGGATAATACCACCACACTATGACCAAATACCACCACATATTGACTTAAAAATACCACAACACCATGACCACATATCACCACCACATAATGCCTGAATAATACCACTCCACTATGACCACATAATGACTGAAAAATACCGCCACACCATGAGCACATATCACCACCACATAGTGACTGAATAATACTGACACACCATTGCTGAATATAAACCATTACACTTTGCACACTTATAAGTGATTACAGTTCAGGTAAATTTAGTGACTCACAGGTGACGTTTCTGGAATGAGTAGGCAGGTATATGTCCTCCATAGGCAGGTATAGGCAGTTTAATGTCCTCCATAGGCAGGTATATTTCCCCTATAGGCAGGTATAGGCAGTTTAATGTCTCCCATAGACAGGTATAGGAAGGTATATGTCCCCCATAGGCAGGTATATGTCCCCCATAGACAGGTTTAGGCAGCTTAATGTCCCTCATGGGCAGGTATTGGCAGGTATAGGCATAGGGGTTTAAAAAAAAACAGAAAACAAATACCTCTCTCCCATGCTGCTCCGATGTGATCCGTCTTCTGGCACATGCGGCGTGATGTCATCAGACCACGTAATGATAAAAAACATGTAGCCAGTCCGAATATGTGCAAAATTTGCTTTATATTAATTATTCATACATACCCATATAGCTTTAGGTTTTTTTTTCAAAACTATTTCACAATTGATGAACCATGCAATGCAATTCTTCATTCATGTAACATCGGTACAGCATATAATACATCAATACTTAAGTGCATTAGCGCAGACAGAGTGGTCGCATGTATCTGTGATGAATCAGGCCGCACACACAGTTTGCTTGCGGCCTTCCAGAGTCCTCTGTGGAGTAGGGAGCGCTAGTGCAGACTGCGCCAAGTTTGGCTGTACGACTGTTCATAGATCTATAGATCAAGCAAGATACGCCCATATAATGGTGCAGGTGGGTTCATAGATGTCACCCCTAATTTTTTGGGAACTTAAAGCAATTTTTCTGTGTCTTGATTGAATCTACTACTGTATACAGCTCCTATGCAGACCTATGTGTCTTCATGGCATACATGCCAACTCTTCCCGTTTTGGGGGGGGTCCGTATTTGGGGTCCCTCCCCCTTTCCCGGGGGAGTTGGCATTTTCCGCCGCCAGCGGCGGCGGGGTCTTTAAATTCCGCGGGCAAAGTTCCTTGGTGCGCTTCTCTTGGCCGGTGGGGACGCTCCTACAGGGGGTGAAGCGGGCCGCAGGGGCCGCTCACCCGCCCGCGGTCTACGTTGCAGGGGAGGAGGCAGGAGGGATGCTCACTCCTCCTCCTCTCCCTGTATGTCCGGCGCCCCGGTGTGTGGCCGTAATACAGGTCAACGGCGCAGGGGGAAGTGCGCGCGGCTGCGGGGGTGAGGCGGTGCTCTCACTTCCCCCCCGCGCCGTGAAGAGATGGGCAGGAGCTGGCCGCGTGCAGGAGCCCGGTAAGGGAAGTGGATTTTATTATTTGATTTTTATTAGCTTTAGGGGGCTCTACCTGGTAAAAGGAGGGGAACTATTTTGGCAACGAGAGGGCAACTACCCGGCAACAGAGGGGGGGCCACCTGGCAACAAAGGGGGCATACCCGGCAACAGAGGGGACATTACCTGGCAACAAAGGGGGGATACGGCAAAACGATGGGGGACTACCGGCTAACAGATGGGGGCACTACCTGGCAAAGAGGGGACACTCCTGGCAAAGAGGGGACCTACTGGCAACAGAGGGGGCATACCTGGCAACAAAGGGGGAATACCTGGCAAACAGGGGGGATTCCTGGCAAACGGAGGGGCCCCTCCCTGGCAAACGGAGGGGGGCACTACGGGCAACAGGGGGGGGTTTCCCCCTGGCAACAGAGGGGCTCTCCCGGGAAAAAAGGGGGCATCTACTGGCAAAGAGGGGGCATCACCTGGCACGAGGGGGCACTACTGGAACAGGGGGGACATTACCGGGCCAACAGAGGGGACACTACCTGGAACGAGGGGACACTCCCTGGAAAGATGGGGGCACTCCTGGCAACAGATGGGGGCACTCCGGGTAACGTGGGGACTACCTGGTAACAGAGGGGGACTACCTGGAAACAGGGGGGGGGACACTGGCTAACGAGGGGGGCATCTACCGGCAAACGGGGGGGGCCTTTTTACCTGGAAAAAGGGGGGGGCCTACCTGGCAACAGGGGGGGCATCTCCCTGGAACAGGGGGCATCTCCTGGCAACAGGGGGGCATCCTGGCAAAGAGGGGGGGCACTCCTGGTTGGGGGGCCCCTACTTGAAAACAGAGGGGGCATCCCTTTGAAAAAGGGGGGCACACCTGGCAACAGAGGGGCATTACCTGGAAAAACAATGGGGAGTCTCCCTGGTGAAAATGGGGCACCTACTGGTGACAAGGGGGCACTACCTGGGACAATGGGGGCCCCTACCTGGCAACAATGGGGGCCCCCCCCCCCCCCCCCCTGGCTAACAATGGGGGGCCACTACCTGGGTTCCAAAGGGGGGAATCTACCTGGCTACAAATTTTGGGTTTTCCCTGGCTACAGGGGGGCATCTATTGGTAAAAGGGGGCATCTACCGGTGTAAGGGGCATACCTGGTTTGGGGGGCTACTACCGGTAAAAGGGGCATCTATGGCTTTCTTCCAAAAACCCGTTTATGCTTTAGGGGGGGAGGGGTGTGGCTTTTTTTGAAGGGGCGTTTATACAACAAGATGGGCTTTGTCATGAAAATTTTTTGCCGGGCGCGCTCCCCGCGCCCCCCCTAAGTTCTCGCTTTTTCATTTTAAAAAGTTGGAATTGCTTCATGGTTACAGCCTACAAAGAGACCACAGCTCTGAACAACATCCATTAGGGATCTGTAGAATGTTAGTTATAGTTTTTCTTCTCAGAGATCAGGGGGTTTTATTTAGCTTTTAAAAACCCGCAGTTGGGCCCTTTAATTGATGTTAAAAAGTCTGTCGTGACAAGTACTTCCTGTCAGGCTTCAGCAAGATGTCTGGTTTCCTGAGAACTGAGATGTCTCGAACAGGGGTGTAACTAGAATTTAAAGGGCCCCATAGCACGACCAGATGGGGCCCCACCACCAAATGACAATGAACTAAAACAGAAATAGCAATGATTAATTATATAAGTAATATCGCCATATATTAGGGGACCCCCCATAGTAGCACTGGAGTGCAGAAAGCCACCAACAACTTGTTACCTACAAAAAGGAACAATGTTTTTGTACCCGAATGGGGCCCCCTCAACCTTGGGCCCTGGCAATGTATGTCTGCTATGTCTATAGTTACACCTATGATCTTGAAGTGTCTAAAATAGTCCCATAAAACTGTGTGTGGAAATTGGCTGTGACCAAGTAAGACCAGACTCGGACTAGCCCATGGGGGAACAGGGAAAACCCCCGGTAGGTCCCCCGGGATGGCAGACCCAGAGCTTTTTTAAAAATGTATATACCCTGAGGAGGGGAAAAAGGCAAAGAAAGAGGGAAGAAGCAACAGCCAGTGTTTAAGAAGTAGGCACAGTAGTTTTTTAGGGGGGGTTTTTCCCCAAGCCTCACCCCCAAATTTTGGGGCCCCCAAAAACCCAAATTTCCTCTGGTGCCCCCCCAGAATGAAATTTCTCGGGAAAAAAGGGGGGCCCCAAAAAGAAAACCCCCAGTCTGACACGGGGAAGTAAAACCCCCTTTGGGTTTGTTCACATGGCTTTTCTGGGGGAGGTGGGGCTCTATAGGGTGGTGTTCTTGGGAGCTGTTGGAGAGTGGTAGCGGGGGGAAAAGGGTTTATTTGGTGCCCTAGGCAATAAGGCAAAAAGCCCCCCCCAAATAGAAATTTCGGGCCCACAAAATTCCCTCCTTGCCCCCCTTTCCCCGCAGGGAGGGAAATGGCTGCGGGCTTTAACTCCCTGCAATTTAACAGAATTTAGGGGCCCGTTTACGGCAAAAAAATGGGCATCATTAGTGCTTGATAAAAAGGACGTTTTCCCAGTGCTTTTACTGTGTCACATGTCCCTTTTTCCCTGGTGCTTCCCACAGCGGGGAAAATGAAAATAAATTGGGGGCCGAAACAAAACGCGGGGCCAACCATATTTAAAAAACCCCCCGGTGTATAGCCGCGCGCAAAATTTACCCCCCCAAAAATTTTGTGGCCTTAGGCCGTGTAAACCTCGGGCCTTAGGGGAGTCTTTTTACAAAATTTAAAACGGGCAATGCTAAAACCCACAATATTTTTTGCAGACACTGCCCCCTAGGGGGGTAAAGTTTCTCCTTGTGGAGGCCACTTTTAAAGGTATAAGAAATGTATAACCATGAAGTAACCCCTGGGAAAAAAGGAGGGGGCTGGGTTTTTGGGGTGAAAACCTCCGGGGAAAAAGTGTTTTACGCGGCAGATTTTTAAAATTTTATTTCGTCGGACTCAAATTTCAAAAACCAAAAAACAGTTTTTTAAAACCTTGGTTTTTTTTTTTTGGGTTTTTCTCCCGTCTAAATTTTTTGGAACGCTTTTAAAATTTTTGCTGTTTATAAGTGAGATGCGCTGGATTATAGAACATGTTTTTTGACCCGGTTTTTGGATTTGAAATCCGACCTCAAAATATCCGAGCTGTGTAGACTACATCTTGGATTTCCTATTGAGGTTTTTGGGGGAATGTTTTTACGCCCGTTTTTTGTAGATTCTAAATATAAAAAAAAAAAATTTTTTTTTCCCCCCCCTTAAACATCCAACAGTAAATCACTGCCGTGTGAAAGTAGCCTAAGGCAGCTATGCTCTTCCCAAGCAGAAACCTCACCTGCCCTAGTGCTACATTACAGCCCACCAGCCAGAAAACCCCGCCTGGGAATTTATGAGGGGGAAAAAACCCCAAAAAAAGCGGGCTTTTAGATAGGTGACTCTTCCTTTTGTAGAAATTCGGGTTGGGTTAAAATCCCAGTCATATTTAAGTCGCCCCCTTCCAAAAATTTGCACTAGAGATCCTGGATCTTTTCCAAAGAAAAATTTTTTACATTTTGATAAAGGCCAAACTCCCCTTTTTTTTTAAAAACTGGGAAATTTTTGGGACGGTTGATAACCTCAAGGTCTTCACATTGTGCTTTCACCCGGGGGCCAAGGGTTTTTTTTTGTAACAACTAAAAAAGGAAAATAACTTATCTATCTAAACTATCTATCTATCTATCGCATAAATTTTCTTCTATTCCCATCTATCTAAACCCTTTTATGGCTATCTATCTATCTTTTCTCTTCTAATTTTCTTTTATCTATTATCTATCTATAATATCTATCTTCTATCCCCTATCTATTTCCTATCTATTATTATTGTTTATTGTAAAAACGCCATTGATTCCAGGGTGCTGTACCCTTTTAAAAAAAGGGTTTTACATTTTCAAAAATAAGCAAACAAGTCAATCTAACAGTGAATGACTTTCGGGCTGGCCAAGGGGGGGGTGAGGACCCTGCCCGCGAGGCTTACAATTTTTCGTGGAGGAGGAAAGAAAACAGAAGGTTTAGGGGCGGAATCATCTATCTATTATTTTATCTTTTATCTATCTAAACATTTTATTACATATCTAAACTATCTATCTATCTATTTTATTTCTATCTATTATCTATCTAAACTTTTTATCCCCCTATCTATCTATCTAATATCTTTCTATCTCTATTATTTATATCTGTCTATTATTCATATCTAAACTTTTCTCCCAAACTATCTATTTCATATCTAAACTATTTTTATCTTTCTATTAACTAAACTATTAATGAAAAATTTGGGGGGGGGTGCTGGGTGCCAGCAAAATAAGAACCCATGTCATAGGTCAATGCTTACACAAATGAAAGAAACTTGCAAACACTCACAAAAAATTTAAAAAAGTGGAGCTTTTTCCATATGGGCGGTGACGTTTCCCGGGTCCTTAAGGGGCCTTTTTAAAAAAAAAAAGGGGTTTGTTTGGAAACCTAAAAATTTACCCGTTGATTGGAATTTAAAACTCCACTTTTTTCAATTTTGTGAGTGCTGCAAGCTTTTTTTTTTTCCAAACTTTCTATCTATTATCTATTATCCCATCATTCATATTATCTATCTATCTTTCTATTTTATCTATCTATTTCTATCTATTATCTTTCTATATCATATCCCCCTTTTTATCATCTATCTATCTTTTCTATCTATCTATCTGTCTATATATCTCTTTATCTATCTCATAAACTATTATTATTTTTTGTCTGTCCACTATTTGTCTTATCTTAATCAATTCTACTTATCTATAATCTTTTTCAAATGCAATTTTATCTCAGCATAGGTAACCCAGAAAACTTAAACCCCCAAAACAAAATGAGGGGGGGGCCCCCAAAGCCTGAAGAGAATTAAAAAAATTTTAAAACGCGCAGAAGTAAAAAAAATTAAAAATTTTAAGTAAAACCGCCATATAAACAGGGAAAACCCCCCTAGTGGCGTGGAGAGCAAAAAGCCACCAATTTTGGGTTTTCCCATAAAAAGTAAAATTTTTTTGACCTGGGGGTATGTTTAAATTTTATACATCATATTTAATTTTAAACTGTTATTCTTTTTATATTATTTTATTTCAGGCCGCAAAGGGCTCTATTGTTAGAACTTGATGTACATGAAAACGGTTTTTTGAGATGTGTTTAGGACTGAGGGTTTTCCCCTTCTGTGACCTTGTTTATTTATTTCTCTTTTCAGTGAGGTTGAGGATGTGGTTGGGGTTCAAAAACCCCCAAAATTTCAGGTGTTGCCCCCTTTGGAGAGGGCTTTTTTTTGGGGTGAAAAGCTCCCCCTCCATTTCCTGATGAGACAACTTATTTAAACCAAAATTACGAAAATCAGTACCTTTGGGGGGGCCCCCAAATTTGGGATGAACTGAAGTTCTTGTTGATGCTGGGAAAAAATCAAATTACGTTGCAAGTTAGGGGAAAAACAAAAAAACCCCCCCCAGTCATGGGTTTCGGTAAGTGTATCTTAATTATTAAAATCAATTTAAAAAATGGTGGTTTTTTTTTTTATAGGGGGTTTTCCACCTCCTTTTTTTTTAGAAGGGGGTCCCCGCTGGTGAGCCCGGGCCATGTCCTTTTGCTAGGTCAGCATTGATTATTTTGTTTCTCTTCATGAAAAAAAAGGTAGCAAATGTTACTTTCCCGCCCGCCCCCTCCGCAGGACATTTGAAAAAAATACAATGGGGTCCTCTAGGCCATTTTGGGGGTGATCTTCACTGATCTGATGATAGGGGCGGGCCCAAAATTAAGAAAAAAAACCCCCTTTGAAACTCAAGGGGTTAGCCTCCAACCCCATCCTATGAAAATTCGTATGTATTAAAATATTTGGGGGCACTGTTTCTTATGATAAAAGAACGATATGTATTTAAAAATTTTAGTTAAAAAATTTTTTAAAGCCCCGAATGAAAGTGGTTTTCATCCGTTGGGGGCATCTTTATTTCCAAAAGTTTATTTGTAGTATTTAACCCCCCAAACATTTTCCCTTCCACCACTGTACTGAGCTTGGGGGTAAAAGAGTTAAAAATGAGGGGAAACCCCGTTTTAAAACCCCTATGGGGGGTTATTCCCGGCCCAAATTTTGTTTCCCTATTTTTTTTTTTTTACCAAAACTTGAAATTTATATGTTTTAAGGCTAAAAAACCCCTTTTGTCGTAAAACTAAAGGCTATGGTTTTTACTGGGATTGGACAAAAAAAGTCGGGGGAAAAAAGGCCGTTTTTTCTTGTTTCAAAGGACCGGGGTTTTTGTTCGCTTTGTGAAAAAAACACGGTCGCTTTCTTTTTTTTTTACGTCACCCATAAGTTGTATTGTATGGGAAGACGGCAAAAAATCAAAAAGCACTGGCGTATTATACAACAGTTTTTTTAAATACACCTGGGCCGAAAGATGAGCAGAAAAAAGACGATGTGGAGACTGCAGCCGTCTTTCCTTTGCCGTCTTGGCGCTGTAGGAACGATTGTACCCCTCGGTGTTTTTTAAAAAAAAAACTATACGGGGCGAAGATCGATCTAATAGTTGCAGTGTTGACACGCCAAGCTATGTTCACACGATAACTGCGGCGGGGACAGTAAGGGCCCAGTACATCGTGTCTTTTTGGAGCTCCGCAATACGCAGTAACCCGCAGATGGGGGGGGGGGGGGGAGTCGCCGGCCCCCCCCTGACATTTAATCGCGGGCATAAAACGCTGAAAAAAATTGATTGTCATTATCTCCCCGCTGTACAATAAAAAAATTTTTGACGGGGGGGGGACGAGGCGTAATCCAGGATTACCCTAATTTCGGGGCCATCTCCCCCGTATTTGAGCAAAAATACGACAGAAAACCGGGGAAATTGCCCCTTTGAAAATCCCTAAAAATTACAAACTTTTCTGTGTCTAACTGACAATTTTTATGGGGTACGTCCACACAACAAATCTGTATCTTATCCTGTAGTTTGTTACAATGAAACAGTGCAGGTAAAAAGTAAACACTGCAGGGATTTCTTGGGTGGATACAAATTTTAACAAACAAAAAAACCAAGGGGAAAATATATACTTCTCCCTCAAAAATACAAATGAATTGGGTTCGGGATGACCATTTTTAGTTGAGACCTAAGTGGTGATTTATCCGATAAAGGCGTCCCTTTCCATATACATCGAAAAAGCGCTGGAAGCTGGAAATCACTCTTATGAGGAGGGGAGGAGCTTCCCTTTGGTATTGCTTTATACACGATACACTATAAAAAAAAAGAAACTGGGGGCCCCCACCCCCTAATACATGTAAGAGCAGCACAGGACTGTACTACCCACTGTACGTAGAGAGACGCTGTAGACTGCCCCAAACACTGCATTAAAACCTCACAATACATGTAGAGCGTACAGGCATGTAGTCCCCCTGTACTGTAGGAGGCGCTATAGACCGCCAAACACTGCATCACCCCATAATACATGTAAGCATCGGACATGTGTACGCCGTACGTAAGAGGGGCTTAGACCCCCAATCACTGCTGCACCTCACTAATACATTAAGAGCAGTACAGGGCCCTGTATCCCCACGTACTGTAGAGGGGTGCTATGACCACCAATCATGCATGCACCCCATAAAACATTAAAAGCAGTACGGCATGAGTACCCACTGTACGTAGAGAACGCTACTAGACCCCCAATCCTGCATGCACCCCCACTAATACATGTGAGAGCAGAACAGGACATGTAGTATAGCACCGTACTGTAGAGAGGCGAAACTATACCATCAATCACTGTGTGCACCTCACTAATACATGTAAGAGCAGTACAGGACATGTAGTACCACACTGTACTATAGAGAGGTGCTACTAGATCTCCAATCACTGCATACACCTCACTAATACAAGCAAGAGCAGTACCTGACATGTAGTACCGCACTGTACTGTAGAGAGGCTCCCTCTGTCACCTATAGGCATACTTAATAACGGCCTCCAGGTTTACCATGTACATATAGTAGTCTATTAGAGTTCAATAAGTTCCTGTCACAAGTCCAGTATAATACATAGCAATATAGTAATAGGGATGGTAAACTCAGGGACGAGACTCTAGCTATGCCACTGTGTAGTTGATACGTTTGGGCTGGGTCTTAAACCATCAGGACTGGGACAAGTTCTTCCAGTGCCCTTGACAAATAAGGCACATAGCGCCGCCCCTCAATGGAAAATTCAGCCAACTCCATCCCTCCTTGCTCCCCATTGTTTGCCTGGGATGAAGTGGTGCCCTAGGCGGTCGCCTACCAATCATCCCGGCCCTGTAAACCAGACACCACAACCTCCTACCAACTGGTGAATTTGGTTGAACTCGTCAGTGAACGGTATAATTACTGGTAAAGGGGTCAGAGAGATGGATGATTTATAAAAGCACCTGCCGGGGGCACATAGAGCCACATGCCAAACTCTATGGTCTGTGATGTCCGTATGCCCCAGAATCAGCAGGAGCATGACAGGATGTGTATTCGTGCCATTGATGAGGATCCTCCTGGTCTTGCTGAGGATTGTGCAGGGGACGGATGGGGGGTTAAATCTTAAAATTTTTGACAAGATCCTGGAACCTAAATGATGTGTGTGTTTGATTGCAGCTCTGCCTTCCAACGTCACTATAGATCTACAGACCGAGCTGGAAGAGGGAAAAGAATATAAGATCATCTGTACGGTTTATGAAGTTGCTCCTTTGGAGTATCTTACCATAAACATCCTCAGAGGAGCAGAGGTCATCGCCAGCAAATCATATGAAGGACCGCATGTGAAGAATAAAAGGACTGTGAGTTACCAATATACATTCACAGCCGGGCGCAGCGATGACCAGATGATCTTCTCCTGTGACGCTGCCTACAGCTAGATAAAACCCACACAGTCAAGTCCCCGGATATAACAGCTCTGACCTACGGTAAGTTACATCAAGTATCTTGTAGCTCTAAAGTGAGTTATAATCCATAGCCTTTATCATTAAGGCACCAAACTTTTTTTTAAAAGTAGTCACATATACATGGGAGACTAAGGGGTAGAGCGTAGTTCTGGCCCTTATGTCTAATTCTAGTTATTGGAACTTGGTGCATCAAAGTTCATTTTCGCATCTATTTTTCAGTGTATAATGCGTCTGAATGATGATGTATGAAAGTGGGTTTTGTGCATTCATAGATGGTGCCTCACTTGTGTGTTTGGCGCATTACCGGAACTTAGGCGCATAAGTAATGCTCCAAACATGTATTAAGGTTATAGACAGGCTGGAAAGAAAAGTCATTAGAATAGCATGTCAGTGAGTAGAAACTATGGTAGTGATCTTGCCTGGCGGACCACACGTCCCAGCAAGACCTGTGCTGTGCTGGCTCATGCTATAGCAACAAATATAAATTTCAAATTTAATGTAGTAAAAATTAAAAATGTAAAAATCTGAACAACAACAGTGGTTATTTAATGTAAAACTAGTTTTAGTTTCTATTAATTTTAACTACATTTTATAGGAGATATTTTTTTTTATATATATATATATTTTTAGATTAATTTTATATGATCACATTTTTCATTTAATTTAAATAATTTTATTTTCTATAGTTTGATAATTATCAGAAATTACTTTTTATTATTGTACCGGTGGAAGTTTGAAAAATTTATTGGACATTTTTTCCCCAAAAAAAGCAAATCTAGCTCCAGTTTAACTCCTCAGGCTCAGGCACCACATTGAGATAGTTCTGCCTGTCCAAGCAGTAATGCGCCTAGTTTTGCCAAACCACATTCATATATGTGTCTAATATTACGAGTGTGGTGCAACGCCCCCAGAACACCCCCTCATGTTAGGAGCTTTACAAAGTGTTGAGTCTTGCGAACAATGCGCCTAACACATTCATTAGGTGCATTAGACATCGTAGACCGCTCATTTTGGCTTATTTTTTACCAGAAAAGGGTGAAAATCCCGATCATACATGTCTCCCATGCAGGAATGGACATATCGCAGGACAATATAGGAAAAACTGAGATTTGTTTTAATACTTTGTTATTTGGCCCCAAAAGTCACAAAAACCGAACGTGGGAAACACCAAGATTGTTGACTTATGTTATATCTCTAAAGGGGCACAACAATCAGAAAGGAGCATTTTTGTTAAAAAATAATATTCCTGGAAAACTTTTTTTTTTTAGAATTTTTGGCAATTTTAAATTTTATTTCTGCAGTCCCATGCAATTAAAAATGACATATAAAATATTGGCAGGCAAGACTAATCTCATTTTACTTCAGCTGCTACTTATCTCCACATAGTCTCATTACAAATAGTAGATAATGGCATAATGATTGCTCTATTGTTCTCTCCACAGGGATAAATAGGTTTATACTAGATCATAAACAATACATGAAAGGAAAATAGGGGTTTTTCCCACTTGTCAGGTAATTGCTGATAATATTTACACTTCTCAGACCAGAGCCGACCACCCAGAGCCAAAAATCCTACAATCTTCTCACTGCTGTGCTATCGGAGATCACATAAGGGATGTCATGGACAAGTCATTTATATAGGGGAACTTTAAAAAGCTATATAAAACAGAACCAACCCCACAATTAGGGGGAAAAATCACTTTAGACCACTAGAAGTACAATGAGAATTTTATGACTCGCCCTGAAAGTTCCCCATGTTGTAGCCTGTGATATAATGTATGTAGAAATTCTGTATTGTTTGTGCAGTAAAGGAAATTTTCTTGGGGCACCTACACACTTCAAAACGTACTTTTAAATTCCTACTTAATGTGCTGTCTTTTGATCATCAGCATGTCTACCAGAAGAGATTTCTAGAAGGCCCTTTAGTTTCCAACATCTATGCTAGGACGTGATGTCAATGCCTGAGACTGAACTACTGAGAAAACATGAAGATGTTTCAACATCTAATATTCTCATGCATTGCAGTGCTGTCCTTGTTCAAGTAAAATGTAGATATTCATGTAGATGGTGATATGAATCCACACAATGTCTCCATCAAAAATTAGAAGAACCTCAGAGTGCACCTGGCTTTGGGCCTGTGATTTCAAAAGGTCATCTCTCAGCTTAGAAGTATGATATTAAAAAAATGTTTTCACAATTTTTTCATATACAATACTAGGGCTTTCCATGCATAATTCAGGTAGGTCTACTTCACAGTGTTCAATCTTTTACACTAATGTATGTTCTTGTTCTAATATAAGCGCTGCCGGAAGCCCCGGTTATAAGAGTGGACAAATGGATAGAAGCTGGGACTCCAGTGACTGCGGAGTGTCTGGTCGCTAATGGATTTCCCGCTCAAAATATCATCTTGAAGATGCTCATTGAAGACACCCCCCCGGGATGTGATGATCACTAACCTGACAAATGAAGGAATGGTGAAGGGCACGGCCCGGCTGGATTATTCGGATCTGGGACAGAAAACCATCAGCTGTGAATCTCACTTATTTACTTTATCCAAGGAGGCTGCGGTGAATGTGACCTTCTACGGTAAGTTGTAGGGGTCCAGCCGTGAAGGGTTGGAAATTTCTTACTATTCCAGATGATGATGCCCTCAGACCTTGCACCAGTGGTGTCATCATAAATGACCTTCCCATGTGATGATCACGACCTTTCTCTGCCTATTATCACAACATTGTGTTATACTAGTGCTATATCGTGACAGAAATTCTATATATGTCGCCATGTGCCAAGGGAAAACTGAGGCAGGATCCATCGTAGGACAGGTACCACCAATGCCCAGCAGACCTCATTGACTTATTGTGGGTTCCATTGGGGTTCTCCTTTAGTTTCCATCACTTTGACATTAAGAATAGTGCCGTGAACAGTTCCATAATCTCACCTTCAAACACTACAAATCACTTAGTCTTAGTAGACCATAAACTTATTTGTAGCAGCCAGTGTCAGGCAGCAGCTGCCAAGGCAAATAGGATCATGGGGTATATTAAAAGGGGCATAGAGGCACACGATGAGAACATTATTATACAAGTCACTGGTTAGACCACACGGGGGATATTGTGGAGAGTTTTGGGCACCTGTGCACAGGAAAGACATTGTAGAGCTTGAACAGGTACAAAGGCGGCAACAAAAATAATAAAAGGACTGGGTGGACTACAATACCCAGAAAGATTAGCAAGATTGGGGTTATTTAGTTTAGAGAAAAGACGGCTTAGGGGAACATAATAAATATGTAAAATATATATCAGGGACCAATCTAGAGATCTCTCCCAAGACCTATTTATATCCAGCACTGTATCTAGAACAAGGGGGTGTCCTCTATGTCCAGAGGAAGAAGGTTTCTACATAAAGATAGAAAGGGATTCTTTACTGTTAGAGCAGTGAGACTGTGGAACTTTCTGCCAGAGCTACTTGTCATGGTGAATTCAAAAATGGTCCAGATACATTTCTGGGGTGGTTTCGAATAATATAAGTTATAGTATAAGTTATAGTGAATAGGATTCTGGAGAAGGGTCTGGATGCATTTCTAGAGCGTAATAATATCACAAGTTAGGATCACTAATCCAGGGATTTATTCTGATTGCCAGACTGGAGTCGGGAAGGATTTTTTCCCTAAAATGAGGACAATTGGCTTCTACCTCATGGAGGTTTTGGTCTTCCTCTGGAGCAACACTCTAGCACGATAGAACTGGATGGATGGCTATCTTTTTTCAGCCTTACATGTAGCTGTGTAACTTTATATACCGATAACTTAGTCAGGACTGGTGCCAGCTGGATTGGGTTCCTAAGTAATAAAGTCACAGTAGGTGTTTAGTCCACTCCACCTTTGACTTCTCAAGTACAGAACATATCTTTCCAGATAATTCTAGACCTCAAAAAACCCAGTGGACACTGGCACCCACCAGAGGTTGCCTGGCGCAGTCATGGGGGCATCTTTTTAATCTTTTTCTGGAGTCTCAGGTTCATTAGCTGTAATAGTAGTCATTTCTAGACACATCCTGGCCTTTATGGTTATGTTAGATTTCATGTCTTGCCTGTGCTCAACAACTTCTCCATCCTGTTTTCCAGAGAATCCTATTGTGAGTTTTGATCTGTCCAGTGATGTTGTGAACCTGGAGGAGAACGTGACTGCAACTTGTAATGTAACCAACAAACACCCAGAAGCTTATGGTTTGATCATTAGTGTGGATGGTAAAGAACAAAGAGCCTCTATGGGGACCCACATATTCACTGCGAGCAGAAGAACTCCGAGTGTTCTGTTTACCTGTACAGCTTACATTACTGGAAATGTCAGCATATCTCAGTCTTCACAAAGGACCCTAAAAGTGCATTGTAAGTGTTATGTTTTCTTCTTTGACCTACTCAATTACAACCATTGCAGACAAAACTGGAGACCAGCAAGTCCATGAGAATACCAAGTACTATGCGTAAACCCATCAAAGCACATGGGAGCATGTATAGATATGAAATAGATAGACAGACAGATAGATAGATAGATATAAGAAAGATGGATAGATAAATATAACAGAAATTATCAGATTAGACACAGAGAGATATGTATGAAATATATTGATAGACAGAGAGAGACATATAATATGGAGAGATGGGAATAGAGATAAAAGATAGATAAATATATAGTTGATAGATAGATAGATAGATAGATAGATAGATAGATAGATAGATAGATATGGGATAGATAGATAAAATAGGGAGATAGATAGATAGATAGATATGGGATAGATAGATAGATAGATAGATAGATAGATAGATAGACAGATTACGGAATAGATTATAGGGGTGATGGCTCTGTGCTGACTTTTTGTGGTGAGATTTTTCTGTTGCAGTCCAGGGGAATGTGTTTAATTGCACAGGGCTTGGTGTGTTTAAGCTGTGATTCAGTATTTGTCATGGTGGAGGGGTCTCGTTGAGTTTGTCTGTGTGTCCTCAGTCTTATGGTAGAGAATCACTTTAATAAGGTCACTCTGAAGTAGTTAGTGGGCTTACACAGTTTGTTCAAAATGTGCAGTTAGATTCTCATGCTGTTTTTTTTTTTTTTATAAAATGTGCAAGCAAGATCCCTTAGTTAGATTTTTTGGATGTGTGCTCCGGTTTTTGCCACCGGATGTACATTAAACAGAAATCCCTGATTACTTTTGGGAGCAAAATCTCTTTTGCAAGAAAGGGAATGTGAATTCCAGAGGCATTGCTAGGCCCAAAATCCGGGCCCGGGGCCCCCCTGTGTTATGTTTTCTCTGAGGCTGGTTCCCCACGGCATTTTTCACGCCCCATTGTGAGCTGGGGCAGGGAAATTTTACAGAAAATTATATCCCTTTTTTCCTAGTGTATGCCTAATTTCAATAACTGTTGAAAAAACTAAAAGAACAAAATACTTACATAAAATAGAAGGGTGAAAATTCACTTTCACATTACCACTGTGAATCGCAAAAGGTGGCAACCAATTACAATCACTACCAGGCCTGAAATTGGCGCACAAGGGACCTGCTGTTCATTTGAATTATTTGGGTCACAAGGTAAAAAATTTATTTTAAACCCCCTTTATCACTAAAACCCTACAGTATTTCGAACCCCCGTAGGGCCCCGGTTCACATCTGCATCAGGTTTTTTGCTGTGGATCCATCAATCCCTGCCATAGTGTTTTTTGTTGAGACAGGAAAAATCCCAGCAACTATTTTTTCCCTCTCAACACAGACACCACAGCAGAACAAGGACCCACTGTAATGAATAGGATCCATTGGGTCCCTTTGGGGTTTGAGGAACAGATCCCGGCTTTCTGTTTTTTCACATCATGGCCAAAAGTAGACATATTTTTATAACAAAAATTGTTTATTCAGAATATAGAAATATGTCATTTATATCACCAATGAACTCCAAACAATTAAAACTCCTAAAAAATTGCACATTGGTTTTTTTTTTCCTAACTCCAATTACAAGAATTTGTATTGAGTACATAGGTGCATTCGTGGACCAAACAAAAATACAACCTTCCAGAAAAAGGGCCCCACAAGGGAAAGTAAAAAACTTTCTGACCTGGACAAAATATGATAAACCTCACTGTTTTCATAGTTTCATAGTTTGTAAAACTAAAAAAAGACAAGTCGCCCTCTATTTTTGCCTGTTGTCTAAGGGTTATTTTAGAGGAAGGGAAAAACCCCCCAAGAGGAAACCAATTTTCCTCATTTTTAGGGAAAAAATCCTTCCTGACTCCAAACGGCAAAGAAAAATCCCGGGTCAAAGACCCCCTCCGAATCCAAATCACTTAACTTGTTTTTAAATTTTTAGCTCCTGAAATGCATCCCCAAAACCCTTTTGAACCGTTTTTTGAATTCACCATGACCATCCCCTGCAGAAATTCAAGTCCACTGCCTTACGTAAAAGAATCCCTTTTTATGTTTTTAGAAACTTCGTTCCTCAAGACGTAAGATGGCCCCTTTCAAGATACAGCCCGTGTATAAATTAATCTGGGAGAGATCTCTTTTATGACCTTGATGTAAATTAACTATTTATTATGTTGTGTCCAGCACAGAAAAACATTTACAAAACAAAACACACACAGTCCAAAAGTGACCATTGTCTGTGCTGTTGTCCCCTATGGACAAAGTTTGGGATCTGTTGGGATGTGTTTTTCCCATATTTTCACATATCCCAACACAGGTCCCAAAAGGGGCCACAGCACAGTGTGACCCAAAACTAAAAGAATAAAGACCTGCCTTCTCTCTGTATATTTGGAGGGGTCACCCTGCCCTGCAGGAAACTCTGCACTGTATATTGGGGAATTTCACTATGGAGAGCACAGAGGGAACACCACTGCAGGAGGCAGAAAAATGTGAGAAAGCAGGTACAATCTTCTGATGTCCAGCACTTTCAGGACTCTTATAAACCTCTCTCACCTGAACCATTGCTTTATGTTGTCCACTGCACATGGTGACATAGCTGCTGGCCGGCAGTGATGTGAGGGCTTCTCATGGGTCACCCCCTCCCTCCAGCCTCTCCTCTCCGGGGCTCTCTAGCATTGTACAGAGGGAGGGGGGAAGAGGAAGCCTGCACGGGACAAATAGTTTTTGCTGCCTGCATCCCCGGCCCCCTCACCCATCAATCACTCTCTGAGCACGGGCTTCACAGGGCAGCTGCCAGCGGCGGCCCCTGCTTTCAGTGGCGTTGGGCAGTGTCTGATGATGCTGCCCCTGCGCTGCTCCTGTTTAAAGAGTCCTGGGGAGCCGTTCGGCTGCAGGAGATTTACCAGCTGTCGCTGGGTCCAGGAAACTTCCCCTATTTGCGGGAGGCTCTCGGACCTTCCAGGACAGCTGGTAAGTAAGAGGTTCGGGGCACAGGCTGTTTCATTCGGGGCTTGTGCCCCGAAAAAACCAGCCTAGCAACGCCCCTGGTGAATTCAGTATGTTTAGTCCCCTAGATTCACCAGTTGCATGTGGAGCTCCAGTGAGGAGGATGCAATGGATGTGCTTCAGGTAGTTTATTGACTGTAACTTGAGAGATGACTTATAGAGGATGACATATAGAGGTTCAAACAAATTCTCTTCTCCAGCTCTGGTCAAAATGGAAATACAGCAGAAATGTAAGAGGATGTGACCTCACAGAACAGGAGGAGTAACAGAAAAGCAAAGACATCATCAATCATCATCAAACTACATCATCAATATCTGACATAGCCATATACAAACACTGGGCACAGGTGACAGTATAAAATATTAAACAACAGCTGGAACATAGAATATACATATAATAAATGGATCCCAGATAGCTGGGACACTCCATGTCTTTTAACTCATTTTATAGATTTAGATAATCAGCCAGTACCCCCTCTCCTTTCTCTTCACTGATTGGCTGCCATAGTCATGTGACCTGTATTCCATCAATAATATGTGAGATTTATTGTTTCTTTTTCCATTTTAGACCTCCCAGAGTTCAATGATAGTTTGTGCCCCTCCAAAATGGATCTGAAGGAAGGAGAGAAAGGGTTTTTATGTGTCGCTGATGGAAACCCAACGCCAACGCTTGAGTGCTATGCCAATGGCCATTATATAAATGGCACAGTAACAGTGACGAGCGAGATGTCCGGGAATTATACATGTCAAGCAACAAATCAGAGAGGAAGCGAAAAGAGGACTGGCACGATTGAAGTGAAAGGGGAATGTATGTCGCTGCTCTATATTACTTTGACTTCATCCTCCCGCTAAGTATACGGGATGATACACTGCTCTGCTATCTGTGGCTGTCCATCTGTTGTAAAACTACATTTCCCAGAATGCCGTGACTGCCGGCAGAAGAAGTTTCACAACAGATGGAAAAACACAGTTTCACCTTATCAGCCATCTTTACTCAATGTTAAAATGCCTTGTCCCCCCTAAGGGAATCAGCCACCGTTTGCCCCAGCTAACCGATTAATGGGACCCCTATTTATTAACTGAAAACAGTTTTTCTAAACCGCTGCTTGTTCCTAGGAAAGCTGTGTGACAACAACTTTGCCTCCAGTCATCACAGGCATTTCTACAGACTTTCCTGCCTTTGTCAGATCTTTGTGTTTATTTAGTAATACAGCTTCCATATCTCTACTATATCACTAGTACAGGGGCGCACAGCTTGCAACCATCAGTTGCCTTCTGTACGGCCCCTGGTGCCCCTCTGCTTTCCTCTGCTCTGTCGGGTGATCTTGACTCCCCGTGACCAGGCGGAGCCCGGGGAATGGCTGCACAGTCAGCCCTGGGGACCTAGGCTGTCAAAGCTGTCTGTGTAAGAAGCCAGCAATCAGAGCAGACTGTCTGCTGCCCTGACTGCTGCCTGTGTCAAACTGACACAGATTGTAATGTATTAGCATATATTAATATGCTAATTCATTACTAATTGTAAAAAAATGAAAAAAATATGGGATTTAAGAAAGTAAACAACATAGAAAAGTGTAGAAAAAATAAATAATAAAATAAAAATAAATATTTAATAAAAAATATTTGTACACACATCACACACACACACAATTTTTTTTTTTTTAAAATCTAAGGTATCGACACGACCGTAACAACTTGTAGAATTAATCTAATACATTCCTAAGAGTGAAATGTGGATGGTGTAAAAAAAAATTAAGAAAAAAAAAAAAAATTCTGCAATAATTTATGAGTGAACTTAAAGGAGTTGTCTCCCTACAGAGTTTCATAGGCTGCATGAATGAAATACTCTGTCACTTCCTAGTTCAGACTGACTAATTTGTATACAGCTCCATGGTAAATTCAACTCTCTGTTTTCAGATGCTAATTATCTCAGAAGCTTCTGAAACTACTAGCAGAAGGCTTTATCTGATCCCTCAAACAAAAGCCCTAATTACAGTTCTGTTTATTTTACATAAATCAAGCTTTTTACTGCCCAGCAGCACAGAGGCTGCCTTGACCTGTGTGATGACATCACTCACTGCTATCACATAGAACAAACAGCAGGGGGGGGGGAGAGATATACACAGGTCAGTTACTGAGGGAACTGAAATAGCCAGGGAGGTGATTAATTCACTTGTATCTCCTTAAGGAAAACAGATGAACAAAGCAATATATTTGGAAAATGTCTTTATTTTGTGTTCCCTACAATTTGAAAGCTATTCTTTGTAGTGAGACAACCCCTTTAAACTATTCCTCCAAATGTACAACTTGTCCTGAATAAAACGAGGCCTCATACAACTGTCTCATTGAAAAAAATAAAAAAGTTACAACTGTTGAAACACAAGGAGGCAAAAACTAAAAAAAAATGTGCTGGTCATTAACTACTTTTCAGGCGTTCGGCTTAAGAGGTTAAAAATTCTATTTCTCTTTCTAGTTGACAGGGGCAGAGAATAACTACTAATAGCAGAAGTTGTTGTAGTGGGTGTGCTCCCCTTTAAGATGAGGATAGACAATGTTGTAGTAATAAGAAATCACTTTATTTTTCTCTTCCATGGTGATAAACAATTGATGATTACAGATTTCAATGCTTGATGGTTATATTATAGTATAAGCAGGGGTGTAGCTATAGCGGGTGCAGAGGCCTGGGGAGACCCAAAAGCCCTTCTGCTACATAAGAAGACACCAGCATTGTAAATGGTGCATGGTAACTGGGGGGCCCCATTTCACTTCTTGCACTTGGGTCCAGGAGCTTCAAGTTATGGAACTATTCTTCCGCACTGTTATACAGTAGGAGGTTCGCTCTGCTTGAACATGTTTTACTACATACACTTTTGACCTTCCTATCTCTCCTAGCTTCCTCCAGTCCACTTAGTTGGCTGGACTTGGATGTACAGGCCTCTCAGTCGGCCTCAGGACAAACATTCTTTCACTCTCTGCTGGACACTCCAGTACAGGGCTAGGACATCCCTGACACAGGCAGGACTATGGAAGGTGATACCAATGTGTAGATAACACAGGATACACCATTCACAATCAGTGATGTCACACAGTTCATCCTCTCTGCACAATGATCTCTGCACAGGACACAGAGCATGCCCACTACACTCTCCCATAGAAGTCAATGTGTCAGGCCTTGTTCACAGGATCCTATATCTAAGTAGCTGCAGTCAAGAAGATCTCTAAATGCTGTTAAAAGTAACTGAGGCAAAATGGCTGCCCCCATAATCATATGGAGGAAACAGAATTAACCCCTTACTGACATTTGACGTACTAGTACTTTATAGAGTCAGTAAGGGGCGTTGTAGCGGGCGGCGGGTGCTACTTGCAGCTGACAACCACCGGTAACTGCACAGAATGGAGCCGACTCCATTCTGTGCTGTTTAACGCTTTAGACGCCATGGCGAACACAGCTGCGGCGTCTAAATGAATGAGAAACGGTGCCGCACCGTTCCTCACTGCGATCAGGACCTCTGCTTCCATCTCCGCCATGTGTCTCGTTTTACTACTTCCTGCCTAGGTAGAAAGTAGTAAAACCACCATATTTGGTAACCCTATTGTATTGTTTATACAATGCAATTTGCTGTATAAATAATCGTGCCCCCTAGTGGTGAATGTGAAAGTAAGAATAAAATATGTTTTAAAGTGTAAAAATAAATCTATATATTAAAAGTTCAAATTATCCCCCTTTTGCTATTTTACAAAAAATAAAAAGCTACACTTATTTGGTATCGCCGTGTCTGCAAAAGTCAGATCTATTAAAATATAACATCATTTATCCCGTACGCTGAACACCGTAGAAGAAAAAAATTCCAAATGCTAAAATGGCATTTTTTTGGTTATTTCATGCCCCTAAAAATTGGAATGAAAGTGATCACAAAAGCCACTTGTATTCCAAGCTGGTACTAGTAAAACGTACACTTAAGCTCAAGTCTATAGGTGGAAGTGCAAAAAAGTTATTGGTCTCAGAAAATGACGCTGCAGCAAAAATTTGAAAAATAGAAAATGTATGGAATTTTTTTATGGTACCAAAACATAACGGAAACCCTACATGTTTGGTATCTCCGAATTCGTATCAACCAGCAGAAAACAGGGAACACTTCTTTTATACTGAAGATTCAACGCCGTAAAAGCAAAGCACCCACAAACATGGCGCAAGTATGTTGTTTTTCACATTTTGCCCCACTTAGAATTTTTTTGTGGTTTTCCAGTATATTATATGGTAGAATGAATGACACCATTAGAAAGTGCATCTTGTCCTGCAAAATAAAAGTCCTCATATGTCTATATAGATGGAAAATAAAAAAGTTATGGCTCTGGGAAGGGGAAGAGGTAAAAACGAACATGAAAAAAAAATAGGCCTCAGGAGTTAAAAAGTCTACAGAATATGTATCAGTATCTGGGTTTGATTGGTAAAATGGAAATAATGGTGAAACCTTCCCTTTAAGAACAAGGAAGCTCAGGATAAAGAAATACAGGTTATTTTAGCCGTATAGAAGATATTTTGTGGTAACTGATCTCTATCTGCTTTCCTTTACAGCTGGCCCTAATATTGGATTGATTATCATCCTAGTGATTGGTTCAGCAGTCGTCCTGGCTATTGCAGTTCCTGTAGGCCATTACCTTTGGAAAAAAGGCCGAAAGGGATTTTATGAGCTGCTGCGGCAAAGTCACCACCAAAGCCACCAAAACGGTAACATCCATCCAGAGGTCCCAACAAACTACACAACGAACGTCTAACACTGAGACTGTGGCTGAAATTCCCACTGGAACCTGATGACCCGGCAGAGAGCAATGTGAATATGGACTCCTGTGTGAGCCGCCATGTTGTGGCCCCGGGGGCAGTGAGGACAATGTCTGCCTTCAGCCTGTGTTTGTTTTACTGCATCTTGGACACAGAGGGGGAATGCTGGCGAATAGGAAAAGGAGGCATTGCCTATGACAGCCAATCAGATTCCATCAATGACTGCATGCTTTGAATGAGAAGAAAGATGTAACCCATAGCGACCAATGAGCAACCAATCAGGTTCCAGCTGACCTGTAACGGAATTTCGGGAAGATTCTGTTGCCGGAGCAACGCAGCGATTCCTCTCCATGCATCACCCCTCCCCACCTACACATACACAGAGATTTACAGGGTCTTTATTAGTTTATGCTGTAATGTTTGTTGCTGTGTGGATTATGTTGTACATAGGACGATGTTAGCAAGTAATTCATCAAAGACACAGAGGAAAAGATTTACCTAGAGAGTCAAGATTAGGAAAACCTAAAAGTGCCAGATTATTGGCTGTATGACACTGGAGAACATAGAGATAGTTGATAGATAGATAGATAGATAGATAGATAGATATGGGATAGATAGATATGAGAGAGATAGATAGATGGATAGATATGGGATAGATAGATAGATAGATGGATAGATATAGATGGATAGATAGATAGATAGATAGATAGATAGATAGATAGATAGATAGATAGATAGATAAATAGATAGATAGATAGATGGGAGGGATAGACAGACAGACAGAGATAGATAGATAGATCGATAGATATGAGACAGATTAATGTATAGATATGTCTACAGTTGTACAAATGTAAATAGTAGAAAAGTGAAGTAATGTAAAACAAGGGAAAAATCTGTCATCTATCTATATTATCTATCTATTTTCTACTTATCTACCTGTTGTCTAATTGTCTATCTATGTAAGATATCTATCTATCTATCCTATATCTATCTATCTATCTATCTATTCTATCTATCTATCTATCTATCTATCTATCTATCTATCGGCAATCCAGGGTCTCTTCTTCTGCACCTTCCCAGACACCTGCATGGCATTGCAGTGTGGCCCAATTTAATAGAATAGGACTGTGCGCCTGCACAGTATCGCTTCCTGGGGCTCCCCACTATTAGACCCTCTCCATTGGTCAGTAAATGGTGGCATGTCCTAGAGAAATGTCCTCATATAGTTTTATGGGGAAGCCCCTCTAAAGGGCATTCAAGGTGGGCTTCATTACTGACCTGACTGGGTCCATTTACGAGCCCCACCTCAGTCACCTGTTATATCTCCTCGCAGTAACACCAGTGATTTAGCACATGGAGCGCTCCTCGAGTTCATGTCTTTGATTTATCTCATGTCCACGTCCTGCAGATTCTCCACCGTCATTCAAGTTATTTAAAAATGTCTTATTGCAGCCCAGGTTGTAGAGTTCTGCATTGTCTGTGTATTATGCCCACCTCAGGTGTATTCTGTTTTATTGGGTGACTGTTACTTGTTATCACATCAGTGTTGTTATATTGATCACTTTTGATAAGATAGATTATATTTCAATAACCCCTCAGGATGTATAAAGGGTGAGTCCATTATCAACCCAGTTATATATATATATATATATATAATATATATATATTGATAATTATATAGATAGATATATATTAATATAATTATTATATATATAGTAATATATTAACTATATATATATATATACATTTCAGTAACTTTATAGATATATTGCATTACTTATCTTATTTTAATTCTGAATCACAGCCTGTATTATACTCCAGGGCTGCATTCACAATTCTCTAGCCTTCAGAGCTATAATCTCTCAGTGTTTCCAGCTTCATTTTTTTTGACAAGATAAGTCATACAAAGTAATTAAGGTTACAGATGGCCCTAATATTGTTATATTAGAACACTTGATAGACTCCTACAATGGGAAAACTAAACCAACTTAGATCAACCTGGGGTTCTAGGGTAAGTCCAGTTCAGTAGAACCATAGTGTCTGGATCTGGCCAGTTCTTCAGGCGAAACATAATTCTTCTGCATAGATATAAATGATAAGAGGGTTGTTCACACATGTATCTTGTGGCATCTTTTCAAAACCCTGATCCCGATGGTGCCTGATGGACTCCACTGACTTTGAATGAGGTTTGCCTGGTTTCCGTCATGTTGATGACAAGAGTCTGGTCCTAAATATAAGCGAATGGAAAGTGTAATCAGAAGGTTGTCCGCCTGCGGCCTCCACTCCACCAGTCAGATGTTTCTACGGTCTTGTCTGTTCATAGTGTCGGGGTTACGAGTCTCGGTTACTCTATGGCCGGATGTACGGAAGTAAGACCAGAACATTTTACTTCAAGTCGTCAGTCTGTGAACTGTGATAGAAGGAATTTCCATCAGTCAGAAGTGACATGTAACAATGCTGGATAAGGATAATGGTTGGATGTACGGAAATCTCCAGTTACTATCGGGCGATCCCTCAGCTTTATAAGGACTAATAATGCACAAAGAGTGGTCAGCGACTAAATGACGGCAGGAGCGGGTACAGGACGTGTGATGGTTTTTGTGTATATACTGTTTATATGTTCAACTTTATACAGTAAAGTGGTTTCTATAAAATGTGTTTTGTTGGAATTTATTACAGACCCATGTGTTCTGTGTACACTATATATGGATACTATGGCAATAAAACATAGATAGATAGATTAGATTAGATAGATACACATGAATAGATATTAGATAAAAACATAATAAAGTATGAGGAGATTAGTTCTAGACTGGATGCCACATATCTAGATTTTTCTAAAGCATTTGATACGGTGCCACATAAAAGGTTGGTAAGTAAAATGAGAATGCTTGGTCTATGGGAAAATGTTTGCAAGTGGGTAAGTAACTAACTCAGTGATAGAAAACAAAGGGTGGTGATTAATGGTACATAGTCGGACTGGATTCTTATTATTAGATATTCTAAAAACACATAAAAAAATGCTTACAGGGTCACCTTACTGCTCTCCAGCAGCTACAAAAAAACCACTCCTTCAATGAAATGGATCCGTGCACAGACAAGAACTGCGCTTATTAGTGGTAACTTTAATAAGAGGGAGGTACAGTGCTTACATGAAAAAATACAATAACAATGAATATGACATACGGAGCAACAGTTATAAAATAAAAGGGAGAAAATTAGAAAGAATTCACACTTACAATGTTTCAGCTTTCAGATCCAAGGGGTATTGGTAAAGGAAAATGGAACACAGCTCAATCAAAATTGAACCCCAGGCATGACACAAAATTGAGTCTGGCCATGTGTTTTATAGGCCCAAAACTCTGTCCAGGTTTCCCCATCCTCTCTCATTTTTGGCTACTCTTTTACTGGCTGAAAATTTTTAATGAGGGGGGGGGGGGAATTTTGGTTGTTTATGAGGGTTTTTTGTTTTACAACCCCACTAGATGGGGGGGCTTCTCCCTGGGGAAACAAAATAAAGGGACCTCTGCACTGTTATGAAAATTAAATTTTTTTTTTTTTTTTGGGGGGTCATAGGGGGGGGGCCCTCCATCATTTTCGGACAGCTTGCATTTTCCCGTCATCCCAAAAATTTTTTTTTTTTTTTAAACATAATTTTTAAAAAATTTTTTACAATGACAAAAAACATACAAAAAACTTTTCCAAATTTGTAGAGATACCACGTGATACAAAAAGAAATAAAAATAAAGGGCATCATTAGTAAAAAATAAAAAAAGTTACTAAGCAAGGGAAAAAGGTACAAAATAGCCCTAATGACATATTTTGGGCATCATAAAAATTAAGGAAAGCAAAAAGAATCCCCAAATTTTCACAAAAGAAAGAAAACCCAAAAAAAAAAAAAAAAGTAACACAAAACCCAGGTGGGTTCCCTTTACGCAATTTTTTAAAAGGGAGACAAAAGCATAACTTAAAACCCTATGAAATTTCAATTTAAGGTCTGGGGAAAAAGGGTGAAAACAAATATTTGGGGTGAAAAAAAAGGGGCGGGATGTCACAGGGAAACCTCGTCCCCTAAGGCCCAAAAGAGAAAAAAAAAAATTTAAAAAAATTTAGGGGGGAAAAAAATTTCCCCCCCAACTCTGACACACAGCCCCCCGGGAGTATCCGGGGCGGGGGGCCCAGGAAGGGGCTGGGGAAAAGGGCTCCCATTTTTAGGGGGGGAACGGGACTCCAAAGCCCCCGAGTGCCTGCTTTTTTGAGGGGAAGAGATACCGGGAAAGGTGTAAACAAAAGGCTGCATAAATCTCCTGGGGGGTTTTAAAAAAGTTCCCCTATGAAAATCCTCCCCATTTTTTTTGAAAAAATTTAGGCTTGGGTTTTCCTTTTCCCCTGATAATGTCGATTCTGTCCATTTCGAGATAAATGTTTTTACCTCCGGGAAATCATTTTCCGGGCAATTAGGGCCCTTTTTGGTTCCAACCATTTGCCAGGAGGCTTCTTTTCCCCTAATAAAAATATAGCAGAAGTGGGTTTTTCCCAAAAAATGTTTGTGGAAAAAATTAGGGAAAAACGGGAGCTTTTGGGCTTTTAAATTTAAATGACACCGAAATTTTAAGTTTCGGGGGTTTTTTCGGTCTTCCCAAAAACTTCAGGGTTTCCCCAAACAGGTCCATTTAATGGAAAAAAAACCCTTTTGCGAGGGGGGGGGAAACACGGGGGCCCCAGGACTAAAACCCTCTGGACAAGCTGGAGGGGGGGAAAATATTAAAGAAAAAATTGCGGAATGGGCAATTCTAAAGAATGTGCCCCTTTCCAAATTTTCTCATTAACTATATATTTAGGATTTTTCACCCATCCCTGGGGGAATTGTGAAGAGATCCCCTGGTTGGGGTTTAGGGACCTTTCCCACTTAGCAAAAATCCTGCAAGGCCCCCCGTTTCTGAACCCCCACAAGACCAGCATATAGCGCTGAAGAGAGTGGGGCCCGTTGAAAAGTAGGGGCCCATAACATTATCAAAAGCATTCAAATTAAAAAAAAAGGGGACGGCCCTTTATGTCCTTTCTTCTAAAAAACTTTATATTTTAGAGTTTGGCCAAAAAAATGGATGGTTTTCAAGGGGAAATTTTTGAGAAAGTTTCTAAGAGAGAAAAAAAATCCGTTGGGGGGGAAGGGGGAAAAAAGCTAGGAAATAAATTTTTAAAATTTCCCTTTTTCCTCCAGACTTTTAAAATTGGGGGGGTTTAAAAGGGCCGGTTTGAATTTTGGGGGTCCATAGATAAAGGTATCTACTTTGGGCTGGGAGGGCAGGGGGGAAAAACAGGGGTTTTACGGGCCCTTTCCCGGCTTCCCCCATCGTGTCCTCCAAAAGAGGCTATGCTTCGCCACCTTAGGAAGAGCAGGAATATTTTGGGATTAAGAAGGGCCCGGAAGCATCCATGGGTGGGAAACCCTGCCGCCTCAGTTTGAAATTGGAATATCTGGAAAAAATGGGTTTAAAACCCAAACCCATCCATGGGGAGGAGGCTGGGTGGGTTATACAAACCCCCAGATCCCGGGAAATTCAAACCCCCCCCCCCCCCCCTTTTCCCCCGGGAGGATCAAATTTTTTGTAGGGCTATCCGGGGTTTTTTTATTCCATAAAGGGAAAAAAGTGGAAAACGGGGGGATAAAGTTTGGCGGAATCTTTTTTTCCAAGCAATAAGGGGGTTGTTTTTAAAAAATATTGTATTTTTTGGGGAAATCATCATCTTGGGAAAGACCCACCTTTTTGAGTTAAGGGGAGGGGGAAGAGGGATTCCATCGTTTAGTTTCCCTTAACCCCAAATTTTTTAGGAACAGAGGGGGGGGAATTGAGGTGATTTAAAAGGGACTCAGGGACCCCACCGAAAATTTTTTCCCCGATACTTGTGGGGGGCACCCGCCAGGGATATGGTAAATTTTTGGGAAAAAGGTGGAGGAAGGTGAATGAGCAGGGGAGAGATCCAACAATTCTGAAATTTGAAACATTTAAACCCTTTAAACCCGAGAAAAAGGGGCCCAAACTCATGTTTTAAAAAGATTACAGTCATGCCCAAAAATTTTAGAAAGACAAAAATCTTTTTTTTTTCAAAAAAGATCTTTTTGCCCTTGGTTTTTATGTGTGTTTGTCAGATTTTTTTATCACAAACAGAAAATTTCAAGTGCCAAAACAATTATGATTAACAAAAAAAATTTTTTTGCCGTTAGAATGAGTTAAAAGGGAGCAAGTCCAAAAATTTTCAGTGTTTTACCCTTTTTCTTCAGGACTTTGCAAATTTTCCCTGGCATGCTCTCAATCACCTTCTGGACCCCAAAACCCGACCCGATAGCAGTCCATTCTTGCCAAACAATGCTGATTTTTTTCACAATTTGTTGGGTTTTTTTTGTCCCCCCCGTCTCTTGATGATTTTACCCCAAGTTCTCAAAAGGGATTAAATCTGGGGAGTTTCCAGGGCCCTGGACCCAAATCTCCCTTTTTTTGTTCCCTGAGCAAATTTTGTTTTTTCCTTTTGCTTTATGGCAAGGTGCTCCATCATGCCCGGGAAAAGGGATTGTTGATCACCAAACTGGGTCTTGGGCGGGTTGGGGGAATTTTCTCTTTGGGGGACATTTTTTGGTAACCCTTCCCATATTCATGGGTTTTGGTTTTTTGGCCAAAACTGTTTAGAGAGCAGATTCCCCCTTTGGGTGAGAAGCAAACCCCCAAACCACATTTTAAAAAAAGGTTTTTTCTTTTGGGTCTTTTTACAAAATTGGCAAAAAAAGGAGGACAAGGAAAAAATTTGGGTGGTTTTTCCCCGGGCCCCCCAAAAACCCCTTTTTCCTTTCCTTTCCGGAAAACAAAAAGGCTTGGGGGTTTTCCCCCAAAAATGGGTTTTCCAAAAACCAATTCGGAAAGGGGGAAAAAAATTTTTCAAATTTTTTTTAAGGAGAAAAAATTTTTACTTTTAACCCTCAAAGGGTTTCCCCAGGGCAAGGGTTTTCCAATTTCCCCTGGGTTACCTTTGGCAAGGAAAATCATCTGTCCCTGAGTTTTTTTTTGGGGGAAAAGTGGCTTCTTTTTCTGCCCTCCTTGACACCAGGCCTTTTCCAGAGACTCCTTTTCACAGGCGTTTCAAATTTCCTAAAACCGGGCCCGCTGCCATTCCTGAGCAAACTCTGCATGCGGTAAACCCCCATTCCCAAGCTGAAAACTTTTTAAAGAAGGGGCCCTGGCCTTGCTGGGCTTTTTGGGCCCCTGGAGCCTTTTTTTGGGAACAAAGGAACCTCTCTCCTTTAATTCCTTGAAAAGATGGATAGGGTTGTTGACTGAGGTGCAATCGTTTCTAGCTGCGATACTCCTTTCCCCGTTTTGGCCCCTTTTGTGCCTTCAAGGGTGACTGCAATGTTTTTAGAGATAACCATGGTTAACAGAAGAGAAACAATGATTTCCAAACACCAGCCCCCTTTTAAAGTGTCCCCTGGTGGGATTCTTACTTAATCATGACAGATTGTTCCCCACCCTGGCCTCATCAACACCCATACCCGTTTTAATGGAAACAAATCATGAAAGAAAGTTAGCTTGGGCCTTTTTAAAGGGAGGCCCGCAAAGAATTGAAATGTGTTTTGGGGAAAAAAAAATTTTAATTTTTTTGGGAATTTTTGACTTTGCAATTAATTTCTGTTAAGCGATCACTCTTTATAAATTTTGGGAGTAAGCAAAGCCATTATAAAACCTAAGCAGTAGACTTTGGGAAAAATTTTTTCATTTGTATCATTCTCAAAACTTTTGCCATGACGGGAGAGCTATCGGGGAAACCCCCAGCAATTGGGGGAGATGATTTAAAACAGAAAAGGCCAAAATTTTTTAGAATGCCACAAAAAATTATTTTTCAACCCTGATTTTGTTGCCCCTTTGGGTTTTTGGTGGGTTTTTCAGATGTTTTTATCAAAAATACGGGAAAAACAAGTGCCCAAACATATTTTGATTAACAAAAGCTTTTATTGGGCCGTTTGAAATGAGTTAATGCAGCAAGTCAAAAAATTTTCAGTGTTGACCCTTTTTTCTTCAGGACCCCCTGCAATTCCCCCCTGCATGCTCTCAAAAAACTTTTGGACCAAAACCTGACTGATAAACAGTCCATTTCCCTTTCCAAAACCAAAGCTTTTCCCTTTTGTCACCCAATTTTTTTTGGTTTTTTTTTTTGTCCCCCCCCTTGATGATTGACCCCAAGTTTTTCCAAAGGGGATTAAGATCTGGGGGGTTTCCAGGGCCCTGGCCCAAAAAAAAACCATGTTTTTGTTCCCCAGGGCCCTTTAAATTTTTCATTTTGCTTTAAAGGCAAGGTGCTCCATCATGGGTGGAAAAAGGATTTTGATCACCAAAAAATGCTCTTTGGAAAGGTTGGGGGGAAGGTTTTCTCTTGGAAAGGGCATTCTGGTTTTTCCCTTCTTATTCATGGTGTGTTTTTAGGCAAGACTGTTAGAGAGCCGATTCCCTTGGCTGAGAAGCAACCCCACACATGAATGGTTTCTGGATGCTTTACAGTTGGCATGAGCAAAACTGGTGGTATCGCTCACCTTGTCTTCTCCGAACAAGCTGTTTTCCAGATGTTTCAAACAATCGGAAAGGGGGATTCATCAGAAAAAATTTGACTTTACCCCAGTCCTCAGCAGTCCACTCCCTGTACCTTTGGGCAAATATTAGTCTGTCCCTGATGTTTTTTTTCTGGAGAGAAGTGGCTTCTTTGCTGCCCTCCTTGACACCAGGCCTTGCTCCATGAGTCTCCGCCTCACAGTGCGTGCAGATGCACTCACACCTGCCTGCTTCCATTCCTGAGCAAGCTCTGCACTGCTGGTAGCCCGATTCCGAAGCTGAAAACACTTTTAAGAGACGGTCCTGGCGCTTGGGGTTCTTTCTTGGGCACCTGGACCCTTTTTTGGCAACAATGGAAACCTCTGCCCTTGAATTCCTTGATGTTTGCGATAGATTGTTGACTGAGGTGCAATCTTTCTAGCTGCGATACTCTTCCCTGTAGGCCAAGTTTTGTGCAGTGCAATGATGACTGCACGTGTTTCTTTAGAGATAACAGGTTAACAGAAGAGAAACAATGATGCCAAGCACCAGCCTCCTTTTAAAGTGTCCAGTGGTGTGTTTCTTACTTAATCATGACAGATTGATCTCCAGCCCTGTCCTCATCAACAACCACCCCTGTGTTAATGGGCAGTCACTGAAACGATGTTAGCTGGCCCTTTTAAGGCAGCCTGCAATGAAGTTGAAAATTTTGTTTTGGGGGAAAAAGTTCATTTTCTAGGCAACTATTGACTTTGCAATTATTGTGTTAAGCTGATCATCTTTATAACATTCGGGAGTATATGCAAATTTGCCATTATAAAACCCGATGCAGTAGACTTTGTAAAAATTAACATTTGTATCATTCTCAAAACTTTTGGCCATGACTGTACAACTTTGGCAATAAAACAAATAAAACCAATGTTATCTAAGCATTTGAGTAATTAGAACAGTCAAAAGGCTGGGGGGAGAATCTGCAGACACATGCTACAAATTCCATTCCCACAGGGGGGAGGCCGGTATTCTGAGCTACAGGAATTCTAGACTCACAATCTAAGAAATGGTTTAATGACAAATACAGAATACATTTAATTTTCAGTGTACTACATTACACCTCCCTACATTACACCTCCCCCTTTTGGAGTGGGCGTGGGGGACTGGCTCACCTGCCATCTCCTGAGCTCACCTCCGCCTCCGTCTTCCCCTGGCGAGAGAGACCATTGGCATTACCATGCTCAATGCCCTTTCAGTATCTGAACTATCAGATATCGGGTGTTGGAGGACTTCCGCTGGGCGGTACATATCACACGTTACATGTGGGGACACATCACCTCTATGACTGGGGTCTAAAGTCTTACCCACTTCAGACCCCGGGGAATAACCTTGGCAAAGATTATCCCACAGTTTGGGCTTGGATCCAACAGCTTGGAAGGGGTCACCATTACACTCCATGGGGTTGGATACACCCACAGGGCAGGCAGGATCATACATAACTGGTTTGGATACACCCCTACTGTTCATAACAGATCGACATGCATCAGTGGGCTCAGGCACATCCACTGAGCTGTCGGTATCATGGACAACAGACTTAGGGATGGCCATCCCCCACATTACCATCTGGGATACACCCTCAGGCTTGGATCAATCATTATTGTCCATAACAGTCTGAGATACGCCCTCAGGCTTGGATACATGATCATTGTCCATAACAGTCGGAGATACCCCCTCAGGTTTGGATAAATCATTATTGTCCATAACAGTCTGAGATACGCCTTCAGGCTTGGATAAATCATTATTGTCCAAACAGTCATACTGGCAAGCTTAGATACAGGGGCACCCAGCATTACAGGCTGGGATATGTCGGCAAGGTTCATAACAGTTCCGAGAGTATTTGTGGGCTGGGATACATCTGGGGCCCACAACACAGCTGTAGGGAAATTGATGTCTGGCCCAACCGGCCTAGACACCGTAACATCCAGCACAACAGGCTGAGCTACATCAAGAGGCCTCATAACAGGCTGTGATACATCCACAGGCTTAGATACATCAGAGTCACAGCAAGTATCACAAACATAGTACAAGAAAATTTCCTCCTCAGGTGTGGGGGGTCCTTGATAGGAGGAGGGGCGACATAGGATAGTCCCTGTTATTCCCCATGAGTTTCTGGCCACACATCATGGGCTGCTATCAGGGATCCCCAATTCTTTGACTTGGTTTGGCTCCCTGTTCCCATGCCCCTCCGTGAAAATTACAGAATCCACAGGGGCGGGCTGTTTGCCTGGCAGCTCCTCTGCCCTGTGATCTGATAATGGAAGCAGGTGAGAGCTGTGTCAGCAGAAGGAGGGTTGAGGGGGGCTGCAGACTCTTCCACATCAGCTTGCAATTTGATCTCTGCAGAAGATTTCGCCTTGGGCTGGTCAGCCGACACACAAAGCTGAGGCTTGCAGGCATCCTGACTATGGTTCACAGGTGTGACATAAGGACAGTCATTTTGCACAGTACACATATCAGTGGCATCATTCAGAGGTACATCCACTGTCAGATTTCCCCTTCACATCCGGGGCCCTTTTCCCAGAAGTATTGCACAGTCTCTGTGGGGAATCACATATCTGGGTTGCTGGGGTTGCCTTCGGAGGGGGAGCTGGAACATAATTCACTTGCATTACTCCCAGGTCCAAACCCAGGAGAACCGAATAGGGGATAGTAGCAGAAACACCCACTTCTCTCATCCCTCGGCCCGCCCCCAAGTCCAGATAAACCCCAAACCATTGGTATAGCAGAGCGGACTCCGCCCAAATCCGGTCAGGGACATGGTCTTTCCCAGAATAATATCTCTAGCATCCACCATCTCTGGACGCACAACAAATCACCTCTGCCCCACTGTCTTTGAAGCCCATGGCGACTCTTCTTCTGCCCACGGTGACCCGGGTTGAAAGTTATGCTTTCTCCTTCCTGCAGTCCCGTTTAAGATAGATTGAAAGGGCCCGTTCGGGGGCGCTGTGGGCATCGGGGTATTCCTCCACTT
Source organism: Phyllomedusa bahiana (assembly GCA_025379985.1). NCBI lineage: Eukaryota > Metazoa > Chordata > Amphibia > Anura > Hylidae > Phyllomedusa > Phyllomedusa bahiana. The sequence continues at coordinate 59,018 of JAODAL010005402.1, read as the reverse complement.
TGTTGCATATAAAACATTTGCGCATGTCAGTCAAAGGGCGTGTGGGTCTCGGGGACCCGGGAGGAGTACTAGGAGGGTGTCCCGGTGATCGATGGGGAGGACAAGGGGTATCCCCAGCAGGCTTACCTCTTCTCCAGGTGGACCCAGGTGTTCTCCGGGCTTCTGGCATCCTGTTGGCAACATAGGAGTCTGCCAGTTGCGCCATGTCTCTGGACATCTTGGGTTTCCAGTCACAGACAACTGACGAAACATCTGCAGGACAGATATGGAAGAAGCTGCTCCTTGACCATTAGATTCAACAGGTCGTCAAAGTGGAAACAAAAGAGTCCTTCTACCCATTGCTTGCAAGTGACACTTAAATTGCTCTCCACATCTGCGTAGCTGTCAGGGGACCTTTCTGCAGACTCCAAAATTTTCCCGCGATACACCCCCCGGAGTGAGGTGATATTTCATGACCAGAGCTCTTTTTATGGCATCATAGTCCCCGTCTTGCTCTGGTGGGAGGTCTGAAAAAACCTCCAAGGCTTTGTCCCTTACTCCTGGGGTCAGATATCGTGCCCACTGCTTTTTGGGCAGATGACATTGTCTGCAAGTTTTTTCAAATCCTCTTAGGGAAAAAAATCTAAGTCCCCATTCTTTTCATCACCGGAAAGTTGTCTAGTCGGGGTTTCAAAGGGTTTGTATCCTGGGCATGAGGCTTGGCAAAGCCTCACCCCTTTCTAGTCGTACCAGCTGTAGCTTGAGGTCCCTCTCAGCTTGGCGCTCAGCAGCCCCTCGCTCTCTCGCTGCTTGGCGCTCAGCCGCCTCTCGCACGGCCTGGCGTTCAGCAGCCACAGCCTCTTGCTCTCTCACGGCCTGGCGTTCCGCAGCCTCTGCCTGTTGGTATTGCAGGATAAGTTGTAGACGCAAATTAGGGTCATAAGCACCAAGTTGCTGCAAAGCCATGCCCAGAGCAGAGTCCATGCCTCCCTGAGAACTGCCGCTGCGGGTGTCCTCAGGGGGGAAATTTATTTTCAGGAGCAAATTCCGTCAATTGGACCTGGGCGTTGTCAGTTTCGTTCTCTGACGCCGTGTCCAGCTGCTGCAAATCCTGCTCCAGGAGCTCACGGATCAGCAGAACCTTCGTCTTTGCTGCTGGATTGATCCCTCTCTCCTCGCAGAGACGGATGAGGGATTCCTGGTTATGGTTCTTGTACAGGGATGCCATCTTACAAAACACCCATTGCAAAATAAAAGATAGAAAAGAAAAACAGGGAGGGGGAACTGATTGCACGTATGTCGGGTAAGCACTGCGTTAGTTCTTGTAAGACTGGTGTAATCGTCCCAAAGATACAGCCAGTCCTTTAGTGCTGGGAATAATTGCTTAAACCAAGCACTAATGCTGCAATAAAAAGAGAAATATCCCACCGCTCTGCCACCAATTTGTCATGTACACACTCACCAGCACATGACTGGGGGCCATTGTACTGGGGTAGATTTATCTCCACTTGCGCTCACCCCTGTCCACGTTTCCCCTCCTCTCTCATATTTGCCTACTCTTTTGCTGACTGAAAATATAATGAGGTGGGTGGAAACTTGATTGTCTTATGAGGGTGGTTGCTTACTATCGCCACAGGATGGCAATCACGGACTGCGCTTATGCTGTGGACCGGTCAGTGACCTCTGCCTGTTATGCTTAATGGTTTTATGATGGGGGGGGGGGGGGGTTCGTAGGTCGTCAGGTATTCTGGACAGCTTGCATATACAACTTTTGGCCATAAACGCATAAGACCCATGTTATCTAAACATTTCAGTAATTAAACAGTCAAAGGGCTGGGGTGAGAGTCTGCAGGCTCATGCTACAAATTCTATTCACACAGAGGGGGGTGATGACTCACAATCTGAGACATGGTTTAATGATAATCTAGAATACATTTAATTTTCAGTGTACTACATTACAGTTATACACTTAATATTAGTGTGAATTCACATCTCAGATTAGTGATGCAGATTCCACACTGACAATTCACAACAATTTACAGTATGAAAAAACCCATCCACATCTAGTAGAAACCCTGGCAGTGCGTACACTCCACTGGATGTTTTATAGTACAAGGAATAAGCAGCATTTATATTACACTGGGTCCCCTGTAAAGTCACAGAAAAGTAACGATGTACAATCTCCAGATTATAGACAAGCATCGGTTTCCACTATTTCTTCATTTGAGACACTTTAAAACTGTCTTTGGACACTAGATGGCGCCATAAGTCTATCTATCTGTCTGTATAACTATATCCATAGCTTCTATTTATTCATCTGTCAATCTCAAATCTTTCTCATATCTATCTATCTCATATCTATTGTTTTATCTATCTATCTCATATCTATCTATCTATCTATCTATCTATCTATCTATCTATCTATCTATCTAATATCTATTGTTTATCTATATATCTCTATCTCATATATATCTTTATCTATTAATATCTTCTATGTATCTATCTTTCTCTTATATCTGTATATCTATCTTTCATATCTATGTATCTACCTATCTATCTATCTATCTATCTATCTATCTATCTATCTATCTATCTATCTATCTATGTATCTCATATATATTGTTTATCTATCTCATATCTATCTATATCTATTAATACCTTCTATGTATATTTCTCTTATATCTGCATATCTATCTCTCATATCTATCTATGTATCTATCTATCTATCTCTCATATCTATCTATGTATCTATCTGTCTATCTATCTATCTATCTATCTATCTATCTATCTATCTATCTATCTATCTATCTATCAATATCTTCTATGTGTCTATCTACCTCTCATATCTATCTATCTATCTATCTATCTACCTCTCATATCTATCCATCTATCTATCTATCTATCTATCTATCTATCTACCTCTCATATCTGTCTATCTACCTCTCATATCTGTCTATCTACCTCTCATATCTATCTATCTATCTATCTATCTATCTATCTATCTATCTATCCATCTATCTACCTATCTACACAGCCATTTAGGGCTTCTCTTTTTTTTTTAATGAGATGTATTTTAGTGACACCATTCAATGCTCCATACAATGTATTTGGAAGACAAACAATGTTATTTGTAAGGTGAAATTGGAGTTTTTCCAAGAGTCATAGCCATGGAAGGGCATCCCTGGTGCCCCTGCATTTGGCCCCTGACAACAGATGAACATTGGTACTTCAGCAAAATTAAGTTATTCTACAAATGTTTTCAGCTTCTTTTTTCTGTGATATTTTTTTCACCTTGAGTAAGAACAGAAAAGGCACTAAATTTTTTGTTTGTAATCTTGTCACTTTTCCGACACGGGTATTTTTTATGTGGGTAAATTAGTGTAGTTTGGGGCGGGGCTAAAACTTGTGGTTTGGGATATCAGTTTTTTTTTTGTTTTTTTTTTGGTATTTATTTATTTTTTTAATTTATTTTGACATATTGTGCCCTCCTTAGGCTATTTTCACACGACTTAAATGCAGGGCGTAATTACACCCTGTAATTACGCTGTGTGGCTGGGGGCGGGGCGGGAGCAGGGGGCCGGCACCTCGCTGGCCCATAGACTTGCATTACTAGCGGCACGTATACGCCGCTGGTAATTCACATGTGAATTATCTCCCCCCTCGGCGTAATCGCCGAGCAGGGAGAGGAGATGTAATCCCGAGTTCTCTATGAGAACTGTGGATGACCGTAATGACTAGACCGTATTCCAGCCGTAATTTGCGCATACTGACGGCCAGAAATAGGTCCAATTTAAAGCCATGTGAACATGGCCTTAGAGGCAGAAAAAGACCAATGGGGACATTTTTACATACTACTGCTATCTTTGTTACTGATTTCCCCTGTAGCAGGGGCTGATAAATTAGGGGTACCTTAGACCCCAGCACTGACTGCAGCGCTGAACTGGGTCTGTTCAGTCCCAGCAACTTCCTCTTTATCTGTGAGAGTTGGCAAATCTCCGGGGGACCATGTACGGCACTTGGATGGTGTGGGCTCAGGGGCTGTGCACACACCATTCACAGCAGGAGTTGGGAATAGAGCTTGCTCCGATCCTGGTCATTTAGGCCCCTAGATGCTGTAGTCAGTAGTATCCACAGTAGTGTTGAGCAAACCTTTTGGAAAATGGTTAGTTCAAGTCGAATTTTACATAATTTCCGAACGCGAACCAAACCAATTTTTTTACCGCAAGTTTATTAAAATTTGAGTACGGGACATGCGTTCGCGCGCCATTTTTAATTTCACTTTCAGCCGCTTCCTTCAGTTTTGGCGGCCAGATAATCAGTGCAGAGCACAGAGGGGGTCAAAAACGTCACCACTGAGGGTGTAGGGATCTCATTGGCTGCTAAAATCACATGACCCTCTTATGTGTGTGTCACTATATTACCTATTGAGCACCATAGCGATTTAACACAGGAAAAGCTGCTAGTTAGATTAGTCGGGGGGGGGGGCAGCTAGTTTATTGAATCATACACATCAATAGTTAGGGAGTTTTGTATAGCTTTTGTATAGAGTATAGTTCTGTATAGCTGGCTACATTTTTCCCATCTTTATTCAGAGTGCCCAAAAGTTAATTTCTCCTGTTTTTTGTGTCCAGCCCCTGCCGAAGACACCATTAGCAAATCTGCCACAGAAAGAAATGCAAGAGTGTTACAGAATTGCTGCCAGGATTCTTCCATAAGACAGTGTTAACAGATATTAGATAGAAAGAAATCTATTTGTAATACTATTTAGCAGCAGTCATTTTTTGGGATTCAAGAAGACTTCTGTGTCACACTGTTGCAGCCAGGGTTCTTCCATAAGACAGCGTTAACAGATATTCCATAGAAAAAAATCTATTTATATTCCTATTTGCCAGTTGCAAAGTATAGGCATTTAAGAACACTGTTTATTTGCTGTCACGGTTGTTCCATAAGACCCCATTTCACAGATATTCCATAGAAAAAAATCTATTTCTAATCCTAGTTGCCAGTTATAGGGATTCAAGAACACTTTTGATGTGCTGTCTTGCTGTCAGAGCTCTTCCATAAGACCCCATTTCACAGATATTCCATAGAAAAAACTCTGTTTATATTCCTATTTGCCAGCTGCAAAGTATAGGCATTTAAGAACACTTGTGATTTGCTGTCTTTGGAGTACAGTTCTTCAATAAGAGACTGTGAACAAATCTTGACCTTTTAAATATTTATATTTTTGAACATGGAGCGAACTAGAGGTGGTAAACGAGCAAGGAGGGGTGTAGGATGTGGACCAAGAGGTACGAGACAAGGCACTCCTTCCAGTGCTCCGGACAACACACAAGCCAGCACATCGTCAGTCGCAGGACCGTCAGGCCTGTCATCGCTTGGTCTGTGCGTCTGATTGGTGAAGAGCATCGCCAATCTGTTATTCAGTGGTTAACACAACCTGTATCAGGTTGTTTTACCTACTCGTCCTCTCAGTCATGGCCACAAATGTTGTCATCATCATCATCAACAGTCCAACCTGAAGCAAACACAGCCCAAATGTAACACGATCTATAGACTGCTCCAGATAATCCACATTCTGAAGAGCTCTTTGATGACACAATGTGGTTTCCTATTGGCATGTTGTCGCTGCCACCTATGGTACTGCCGTCTAATCTAGTCCAGCCTGCAGAGGAGTAACTTGAAGCTCTTGGGGCCTGGTGAAGGAATTGATAGGGGGCTCCTGCCAGTTACCATATGTAATTTCCAATACCGGTGTCTTCTTATGTCTCAAAGGGGCCACGTAATAGCTGCTACCGCTGCACCTCCTATAGCTGCGCTGTCCTCATCTTTTCAGTTAGCCATTGAAAGAAATTTATTATTTTAGACTGTGTTTTTTTTTTTCAGTCACTCTTAGAGACAAATTGTCTTCACTAAGTTGTACCACATACCAGTTTATTTTTTTTGGGAAGGTAATTGCGGCTTCTTCCCCCTGGTTAGTATAAAAAATTAACCTGAACTCATCTCTCATTGATTTAATGGTTTCGGCTTTCGGTTTAAATTTCTAAAAATTCGAGGTTGGGCCTGAACTCAAATTTTTTCGGCTAGATCTCTCTAGCCACGCATTGGTGATTAACAAAGGGCTTCCTCGTCCCCCTTGGCACCCCAACCAATCCAGGGTACCTGTTTGCCATGATGAAGACCAAATGATACGCCAAAGAGAGCTTATTTAACCCGGCCCCCAGACATCCATACACCCTTTTTTATAACAAATGTTTTTATTGCTAAGTATTTTAAAGTGATTGCATAATCTGGTTCCATTTTGGTATTTAAAAAAAAGGAAACAAAAAAATGTTTAAGTTAATGTTAAAAAACTAACCCCAAACCCTAACTCCTCACTAAAAAGGCACTTTATTTAAAATAAAATTAAAAAAATAAGGTACAGATATGTTATTTAATCCACACGGTGAAAAAAAAATAAAAACCAGGGGAATTTCCTTTTGTTCATCCAAAGTCACAAAAAAAAGGGAAAGAAAACCCCTCCCAAAAAAAATTATGGGCCCCAACATAACACCAATGAAAAAAGTAAACTATCCCGAAAGAAAAGCCCATCACCCGATAAATTAAAAAGCATTTGTTGTAGATTACAAAGGGGTAGAAATAATCTCGAGCCTCTTGAAGGGGGGGGACGAAAAAAAGCAGAAAATTAAAAAATTTAAAAAAAAAAATAGGCCCCAACCCAGAGAGTTTTTTAGCCCAAAGTGAACGGAAAAAGGGAAAGTCCCCTGATATATTTTCCTCCTCTATCTTAGTCTAATCATACAAGACACATTTCTTCTGAACCAACAAAATGATTTTCTGACAAAACATTAGATAAAAACCCCCCGTATACCCTGAGAACATGAAGTGCTGTTCCCTTCAGTGATGATTAAGACAAGTTAAAAAACTCAGGAAAAATGGGAAAAAACCCTTGTATCCAAAGAGAATTGGGGTTCCTTTTCCAATCACACCCCCCCATGGTCCTCTTAAGGGGCATCCCTCACTAATCAACCCCCCCATGGTCCCCTGTAGAGGGGGATCCCTCACTAACACACCCCCACTATTCTTCCTTTAAGGGGCATCCCTCCTAATCACACCCCCCACCTGCTTCCTCTAAGAGGGGACCTCCATAATACCCCCCACCATGTTTCCTTTTAAAGAGGGGACCTCCGAAAACACCACCCCAACCATGTTTCCCTTATAAGGGGACCCCTTCAAATCAACCCCCCACCATGCTTCCTCTATAGAGGGATCCCCTCACTAAATCAACCCCCACCATGTTTCCCTCTAAAAGGGGGGGCACCCCATAATCAAAAACACCCCCCCCATGCTTCCTCTATAGGGGGAATCCCTCCTAATACACCCCCCCCCCATGCTCCTCAAGAGGGTCCCTACTAACCCCCCCCCAATGCTTCCTCTATAGGGGGGCTTTCCTCACTATCACACCCCACATGCTTCCTCTATAGAGGGCACCCCTCACAATAACCCCACCAGTTTCCCTCTATAAAGGGGACCCCTCACTAATAAACCCCCACCATGCCCCTCTTAAGGGGACCCTCATAATCACACCCCCACCATTTTTCCTCTAAAAAGGGGGGAATCCCCACTAATCCACCCCCCCCAGCTTCCCTAAGAGGGGCCCCCTCATAATCACACCCCCACATGCTTCCCTTTAATAGGGGGGTCCCCACAATCACACCCCCACAGCTTCTCTAAAAAGGGGGATCCCCCGATACACCCCCACATGCTTTCCTCTAAGAGGGGCATCCCCCACAAACCCAACCCCCACCAGTTTTCTTCTATAGGGGGTATCCCTCACAAATAAAACCCCACAGCTTCCTCTATAAGGGAAACCTCACTAACCACCCCCCCCCATGCTCCTCTATGGGGGGTTCCCCCTCACTAATCACACCCCCACATGCTTCCTCTATTGAGGGTAAACCCTCACTAACCACACCCCCCCTGCATCTCTAAAAGGGCCCCCCTCATAATCACACCCCCACCATGCCCCCAAAAAGAGGGTATCCCCCCCCAAACACACCCCCACCATGTTCCCTAATAGAGGGTACCCTCACAAATCACACACCCACCACTTTTTCAAAAGAGGGTATCCCTCACAATCACACACCCACCATGCTTCTTCTATAGAGGGGCATCGCTCACTAATCATACCCCCACCATGCTTCCTCTATAGAGGGGCACCTCTCAGTAATCACACCCCCACCATGCTTGCTCTATTGAGGGGAATCCCTCACTAATCACACCCCTACCATCCCTTTCCTCTTAGGGGGCTCCCCCACTAATCTCACCCCACCATGCTTCCTCTATAGAAGGGCATCCCTCACTAATCACACCCCCACTATGCTTCCTCTATAGGGGGGATCCCTCACTAACACCACCCCACATGCTTCTTCTATAGAGGGGTATCCCTCACTAATCACACCCCACCATGTTTCCTCTATAAGGGACCCTCACAAACACACCCTCCCAAAGTTCTCTAAGAGGGACCTACAACCACCCCCACCAGCTTCTCATAAGGGGGTATCCCTCATAACACACCCCCCCCATGCTTCCTTATAAGGGGACCCTCACTAACACACCCCACCATTTTTTCTTAAGGGGTTTTCCCTCACTAATCACCCCCCCACCATGCTTCCCTCAAGGGGGGATCCCCTCATAATCAACCCCCCCAACCATGCTTCCTTATAGAGGGACCTCACAAATCACCCCCACATGTTTCCCCTCTATAGAGGGGCATCCCTCACTAATCACACCCCCACCATGCTTCCTCTATAGAGGGACATCCTCACTAATCACACCCCCACCATGCTTCCTCTATAGAGGGGCATCCCTCACTAATCACACCCCCACCATGCTTCCTCTATAGAGGGGCATCCCTCACTAATCACACCCCCACCATGCTTCCTCTATAGAGGGGCATCCCTCACTAATCACACCCCCACCATGCTTCCTCTATAGAGGGGCATCCCTCACTAATCACACCCCCACCATGCTTCCTCTATAGAGGGGCATCCCTCACTAATCACACCCCCACCATGCTTCCTCTATAGAGGGGTATCCCTCACTAATCACACCCCCACCATGCTTCCTCTATAGAGGGGTATCCCTCACTAATCACACCCCCACCATGCATCCTCTATAGAGGGACCTCCCACACTAATCATGACTACTGTTATGGCTCGAGAAAAAAAAATGGGTTCAAGAAATTCCCACGGTTGAACCTATGTCAGACTAAACAGGGCCTTAATTCAAGTTCTGGATAAAAGCAAACATGAAACAATTGGTCAAGACTAATAGATTATTTGATTTTTTTTATTATTTAACCACTTCCTGACCAGGCACACTTTTCTTTTCCGTAGCACACGCAGGTTTGAACACTATAATGCTTTCTTGCACTCTGTTATTCTACTAGTTTTGCCTGTTTCTGGGATATATATATATACACATATATATAGTAAGGAGGTCAGCTCAGTGGTATAGCAAAGTGCCAGGGCAATATAGTCACAGATGGCCTTTACGTCCAAGCTCGGTTCTCTTCCGGCATTTATTTGCATATAGCAGACAAAAGACGTATGTCAAAACAAAACACAAAATAAAGTCCTGCGCCTCCGAGCACTAACTAAACAGTAGCTCTTCTTACTACAGCCTTGTAACTGGTTATGCTGTGGTGTAGATTCTCAGGCCCAACCTCCCTGGCCTGTAACTGCAGACACCCCCTAGTTAACCAATTAGCTGACTTATATAGGGCAGCTAAACCGTGGCCTGGAACACGGGGAGCAGTCACCCACCCAACAGTTTGACTTCTCCCGGTAAAAGCCGGCCCAGACTAAGCTGTATTACTACTAATTGATAAACAGCTACTAATTGATAAACATGTGCCAACTACCTAACGCAGTTGACACAGAACAAAGCGATGGCTCCTACCTCACCGAGGCCAGGTTTCTCGGTGACATGCATCTGTCCTAACCATATATGTGCGACAACTCTGAATGCTATGTATACCCCGTTCACCATCTTGCCATATAGGGCCTTACATATCCCCTACTCTGTTCAGACCTGTGGGGAGGAGCACACTGTGCCTTCAGACAATGGACACATGACCACGTGTCTACATTGCCTTGCTGAGAACCAGGACGATGTTCCACATAAAACTTGTAGTCCTGTAAGGCCAAGAACCACCTGGTGACCCTAGCATTTTTACCTTTATTCTGGGCCATCCATTTTAAAGGTGAGTGGTCAGTGACCAGCCTGAATTGTCTGCCCAACAAATAGTACCTTAATGACTCAATTGTCCACTTAAGAGCAAGGCACTCCGTCTCAATTATGGCATAATTTTTTTCTGCAGATGTCGGCTTCCTGTTTAAGTAGACCACTGATTATTTGTGAGAGGAGTGTATCGAGCTCAACATTAAAGGCATCTGCCTGTACTATGAATTCATTCTTAAAGTCAGGCGCAATTAACACCAGTCTTTTACATAAAACCTCCTTTAGTTTCTGAAAGGCCTCCTCTGACTTCTCTTCCCATTTTATCATTGTGGACTTAGCCCTCTAAGGGGAGCTGCGATCGTGACAAAATTTGGGACAAAAATATGATAATATCCAGTTATCCCTAGGAAGGCTCTAACTTGCTTTTTTTAAATTGGTTGTGGCCAGTTTTTAATAGCCTCTACCATGTCCATTTGCGACATAATAATCCCACATCCAATATTATAGCCTAAGTACCGAACCGCCTCAAGACCTATGGCACACTTTTTTGAGTTTGCCATCATACCAGCCTCCTGAATGGAGTCTACCACTGCCTGGACCTTACCTAGATGATATTCCCAGTCTGTGCTGAAAAGGACCACGTCATCTAAGTAGGTTTCTGCATATGCTCTGTGGGGTTGTAGAATGAAATCCATCATCTTCTGAAATGTGTGCTGTGCACCATGTAGACCGAAAGGGAGTACCACATACTGAAAATGGTCATCAGGTGTGGAAAAAGTGTTTGTTTATCTTGCCGCTTTGGTAAGTGGCACCTGCCAATAGCCTTTGGTCAGGTCAAGGGTGGTAATGTATCTTGCAGGGCCCAGCCGTTCAATTATCTCATCCACCCTAGGAATAGGAGAGGCGTAAAATTTTGACACCTCATTATAACTACGAAAGTCATTTAAAAACTTTAGAGTGCCATCAGGTTTAGGGATAAGGACTATGGGACTTTTTGACCTCTCTATAACTCCAAGGGACAACATCTTCTGTACCTCCTCTGAGATAGCCTGCCTCTGAGCTTCTGGTACACAATATGGCCTCAGTCTCACCTTTTGACCAGGGTCCGTCACTATGTCAGGCTCAATGACATTCGTCCCACCTGGTAATTCCGAACAGATCTCTCTATTTCTCTGCAGAAACTCTCTGACCTCTTGCACCTGAACTGCAGATAAAGACTCTGATATACAGACCTCTGGTAACTCGGTACTGGGTACTTTCTTGGGCCCAGTTCCCACTGTGAGAACCCCTCTGTCCTTCCAGGGTTTCAGTAAACTTACATGGTAAATTTGAAATGGCTTTCTTCTCCACGGTTGGTACACCTTGTAATTTACCTCACTTACTTTTTCCCAGACCTCATAGGGACCTTGCCACTTAGCAAGAAATTTGTTCTCTACAGTTGACACTAATACCAACACCTGGTCAGATGGTTTAAAGGACTTGACCCTTGCTGACCTATTGTAGACTCCGGCCTGTGCTTCCTGAGCTTGCTGCATATGTTTCTTTACTGCCGTAATCCTGTCTTGCATATCCACTATGTGGTCGATAACACTGCGGTGGGGTGTTTGCTCCTGTTCCTAGGTCTCTTTAGCCATGTCTAACAGCCCTCTGGGATGCCTACCATACAGCAGCTCAAATGAGGAAAACCCAGTGGACGCCTGTGGAACCTCTTGGATTGAAAACATTAAGTATGATAACAGATGGTCCCAGTCCTTTCCGCCCTTATCAACTATCTTTTTAAGCATCCCTTTGAGAGTTTGGTTAAAGCGTTTCACCAGACCATCTGTCTGGGTATGGTACACTGAGGTATGGAGATGGTTGATGCTCAGGAGCCGACATAGCTCCTTGGTAATTTTTTTACATAAAAGGGGTCTCCCGGTCTGTCAAGATTTCCTTAGGGATGCCTGTTCTAGTAAACATCTAAAAAAGTTCTCAGGCAGTAACTTTAGATGAAGTGTTTCTGAGAGGGATGGCTTCTAGATAGTTGGTGGCATAATCTAGCATGACTAGTATGTGCTGGTGACCCCTAGCAGACTCTGGAAGTGACTCTACCAGGTCCATGGCGATGGTACCTCAATCATAGGTACTGGAACTAGTGGATTACCAAAATGTGGCTGTGGGGCATTGATTTGGCACTCTGGACAAGACTGGCAGAAGTCCTCTATTGCTTTGTAGATGCCAGGCCAAAAAGGTTCCGCTCTATACACTTCCTGTTTTTTTTCACCCCTAGGTGCCCACCCAACACATGGGAATTGACCAGCTCCAATACTGAGCGAACACGCGACTGTGCTAAAACCAGCTGCTCTACTACCTAATTCGGGGTCTTTTTTTACCCTATATAAGAGGTCATTATGAACCACAAAATGGGGATACACCAACTCAGTCCCCAGTTCTTGGGCAACGCCATTGATAACCTTAAAACTTTTCCAGGCACTCACTAACTTAGGATTCCTCAATTTCTCGGTACCAAAGTTTCCTCTGGCAATTTTCAAATTTGTGAATTCAATCTCAGGGGGAGTCCCCGGCCAGAACCTCCAGAGGAAAATCTTGGGGTAGTTGTTACCTCTCAGCAATCCTTTCAAACGTGCCCAGATAAGCCTCAATGTCATCCTCGGCCGTCATTTTCCTTAGAGCGCTCTGCACAAGCTGTCAAGGTGCCGCCTGCAGCCCCTGAGTCGCCCCTTTCCTCTTTTCCAAAGCTTGTATCTGCTGTTGCATGGACTGGTTCACCTGTTGCTGCTCTTTAGCGATTTCCTGGTGAACCTGCGCCAGCAGACGGTTGATCTCACTTTGTGCAATTATGGCTTCCTCGTGCACCCGTCGTTGCTGCGCGTTTGTCTCTTGTTGTGCAGTATAGACTTGTTGGAGGTGGAGGTTTGACTGCATCAGCTGCTTTATTAGTTCCTCCATGCTTGCTAGTTATTAGGCCTCTTGTCTGTTGGCAATTGTCTCTACAAGTGTACAGTCTCTTTAAACATATGCCCGCATCCTTCACCAAATGTAAGGGGGTCCACTCGGTGGTTTAGGAAGATAGCCTTTACGTCCGAGCTCAGTTCTCTTCCGGCACTTATCTGCATATAGCAGACAAAAGACGAATACCAAAACAAAACAATATACAAAATAAAGACCTGCTGATTCGAGCACTAACTAAACATGAGCTCTCCTTACTACAATCTTGTCGCGGTAGATTAATAAGCTGGTTATGTTGTGGTATAGCCTCTCAAGCCCAACTCCCTGACCTGTAATTGCAGATACACCTAGTCAGCCAACTAGCTGACTTATATAAGCCAGCTAAACCCTAGCCTGGGAAACGGGGAGCAGTCACCCAGCCAACACTTTGACTGCTCCCGGTAAAAACCATTCCGGACTATGCTGTGTTCCCACAGCTAGACTACACTACTAAACATGTGCCAACTACCTACCACAGCTGACACAGATTGAAAACACTGAGGCCAGGTTTCTCTGTGATGTGCATCAGTCCTCATCATCTGTGTGAAAACTCTGGGTGCAATGTTTATCACCAAATAACTTTTGTAATTGTTTCACTTTTCCATCATGGGCTTTTATATATAGCCGATGTAACGTGTTAGGGTCGTGAGGGCAGGACTAAAGGTTGCGGTTTGGACTGCTAGTATTAAATTCAATAGAGTTTTATTTGGCCTATGTGTTTTTTTTATTATTTTATTTTACATATTGAGCCAACAAAAGGCCCCTGGGGGGTATTTTTACAATTCCTCTTCTGATTTCCCCTGTAACTGGTGCTGATATATTAACCCCAGTTACAGGGGCAGTCCAGGGAAAATCCATCCCCTGCACTGACTGCAAAGCTTATCTGGGTCTTCTAATACCCAGTAGCTCTTGCAACTAAAGAGCCCTGGTGGTCAAACGACCACTGGGACAGGAAGCAGGAAGCCAACAGACTTCCTGCATGTTTGTGTATAACCCATTCCTGTCTTCTCAGTGGAGAGCCGGCTACTCTTTATATCCAGCTCTCCACCTGCAGTATTGGTTCTAAGACATCTGTGCAGAGGTGACACTGCTATGACATTCAGGGAATGTTCACATGGCGCATTTTGCCACATATTATTGTGCACATTTTGTGCTGAATTACATGCCTAAATATGCCCAAAACAAGTTACATTACACTTCTCCTAGACTACAATGTAAATTATGTATTTTTAATCACACAATGTGTATTTTACAATTGCCCTTTTTGTGCGTTTCTGAAAAGAATTGATATGTCAATTCTTCTCAGACGTATACACGGCATTAAATGGAAAAGTAAAGGAGACAGATACCTGCCTTGGGCCGTTGCGCTTTCAAATTATGCGATTACAAGAGTATAATTTTGACAGTGCAATGGACGCATTTTGCGGCGCAGCAATACGCCATGTGAACGTAGTTGACGGGCGGATAGCAACTAGTTAAGCAAGGTTTCTATAAATAATTAGTCAATTTACCTGTACCTAAAAGACGCACCTCCTATAGACAACAGTGATTTATATAGCATCTGACTTACAGGGGTGTTCCCATTGCAGATATTTATGGCAAATCAATAGGTCATAAGAGTCTAATAGGTTCGGGTACCACCTCGGGGACCTGCACCTGTCTTGACAATGGGCCTCTGGAAGTCTCCTTCTTGAACAGAAAGTTAGTGGCAGGGTCGGGATGAGGGGTAGGTGGCAGGGCCATCTTTTCCATTGGGCACACTAGGCAGTTGCCTAGGGGCCCCAAGTGGTGTATGTTTGTCCCAGGTAGAAACATACCCTGGATCCCTTGGTTGACTTTGCTTATTTAACTGTTTGTGTGTTTTTAGGGTGTGCAACCAGTTAGAAACCATGGTGGAGAAGGAAGCCAAAGGCTCCCTGCCCTGCCAAATAGTCTTATAGTCTACAGGCTGCTGGTGTCCAGACATAAGTTGCGTTATAATATGGGTGTGCTTGGGGGTGGCTACCGGCATGACCTAGAGTGATATCATGTATTTGGACAGGGCCCTCTGTAGTGCTCTGCCCAGGGGCCCATAATGCTGTTAAGACGGCTCTGGTAGGTGGAGGTAAGGCTTCATCCCAGGCAAGAAGGGGGTGCAAGGAGGCATGGAGTAGGCTGAATTTTCTCATTGTGGGGGGTTGCTATGTGCCTTATCTGCCTAGGGCACCAGAATACTTTGTCCCAGTCCTGAGTCGGAGTTCTGATGACAGCCGAGCACAGGACTAGAAAAAAATGGTGATTGAATGCGACCTACTTTCTATTCTGAACCACAACTTTTTGACCGCACAAAAGGGCGACCGCTGGAACCCAATATCAGAAATGTTGCCGTATTCTATCCATAGACCATAAATGTCTGAGATGAGAACACACCTCTGACAATTGTCCAAATACATTGTATCTTCAACTCAGATAAAGTCAGTCCCAGCAGTGGGCACACAGACACTGTAGACCTCATTCTACTCGTCTTCTGGCTGCAGATGGTCTACAGTAATGTGGTTTCCTTATTTCCTCTTTGCAAGAACATAAACCGTGGTTGTTTCCTGCGGTTGTGACCGTTTATTCATTTCTTGTTCTTTTCGGCATCAAACAGAAAATGTAAAAGTCTATTTGCAAACAAATGTGTCTTGAAACTCAGTAAAATGTATTTTGAGATTTCTCTAAGCATCAAAACTATATCAAAGATGAGATGAGACATAGGACGAGGTGGTGGAACCACGTGATTTCTCTCCGCAGAGGAGCTGTGTACACAAAACCTACTATTTTATGGTCCAGATCATATCTAACGTCGCTTGTTTCAGACCATACATGAATTGCAGCAATACAATTTGCAGAAGTAAACATACCCTTTAAATACGAGGACTCCTCCGGGTTCTGTTTTGTGTTGCGATTTTTGTATTCCGGTTGATAATGAGATCATATCTCATACATTTCCCAGCTCTCACACCTACAAGACTTTGCCTCGTGTCTTATAACACCGCCCACTGGTGCATCACTTGTTCTGCACTATTAGTAAATGTTTCTCATACTCATTTTAGCAACTTAACTTCTCACAGGAAAAAGTAAAGCCTCGTTGCATCTCACGCCGGCCGACTTCCTTCAGCTCTTTTTTTTTTACCCAGTATGTGATAAAACTGATATTGCTGCAGAAAGTCTTTTTTTTTCTAAACCCTTCAGCCGCGCTGAGAGTCATACCAGTCTCCAATGGCGCCTCATCTACTCTGCGTCCTTATAGGGGTCTTCACGCTTCTGACCACCCCAGGTAAGTTTACCCTTCAATCTTATTCTCACTACATGTCACACTCTATGTCATACCACAGCCATGATATGGGGAGTTGTTAGGCAGGTGCCCATACTGGAGAGTTTGGGGTTATTTATGGGGTCTTTTTCTGCTGCTCTTTACGGTCTAACACTTACAGAAATGAAATCATTGGAAACCATCAGCTATTCTAACCTTGCCAAACAACAACCCATATCTCAGCTTCCCAAATGCCTCTTTGTGTGATATGGATATATTCTGGTAGTGGTAGTGATTTTAGCTCTATTATATGAATCGAATGTCCATAGACAATTTACATTGTATTATGTCTGGGTTTGAGTCCTCGGATCTACTGGTTTATGCATAAATTGAAATTTGTTGTATTTTTCAAAAAAATCTGTATGGGGCGAATGAGGTATTCTGAATATAAACATTTATGGTACAACTGTAATACTGTGAAAGTCGTATGTGAGGAGCAGTCACAGTTATTGGGAGCAAGAAGGACTAATGCTTCCCGTCTTAGGGTGGGAAGTTGAGGAGACCTGGCTTTGCTATGTATGCCTATCTCCACTTACGTCTAATGTTGTAGGGTAGATGTAACTAGGGCTGGCTCTGTTATGGTTACACTAGAGGTGTCTATGTTTTAGAGTCAATGTGGCTGCCTCTGCCATGATATGGGGAGTTGTTAGGCAGGTGCCCATGCTAGAGAGTTGGGGGTTATTTATGGAGTCTTTTCCTGCTGCTCTTCACGGTCTAAAAGGTATGGAAAATAAAATCACTGGAGACTGTCAGATCATTCTAACCTTGTCAAACAACAACCTATATCTCAGCTTCCCAAATGCCTCTTTGATTTGGATATTTTCTAGTAGTTAGATTTTGGCTCTGTTATATACACCGAATGTCCATAGACAATTTACACTGTAATATGTCTGGACTTGAGTCCTCGGATCTACTGGTTTATGCAGTTGAGATGTTCATGTCTCAAAAAAATCTGAATGGGGTGAAGGAGGAATTCTGGATATAGACATTTATGGCAATAATACTGTGAAAGTCATTTGTGGAGAGCAGCCAGAGTTATTGGGCGAAAGAAGGACCAATGACCCCCGTGTCAGGGACAGGAGGTGAGGAGACCTGGCTTTGCTATGTATGTCTATCTCCACTTACGCCTAATGGTTGGCTCTGTTATGGGCACACTGTAGTTGTCTATGTTGAAGAGTCAATGTGGCTGCCTCTGCCATGGTGACCCATTATAATGTTACATGGACACCGCATCCAGTTGTGCTTTGTGGTAACTGATTGGGTTCTGGAGTAGTGTGACTATGGTCCTATTTACAGCCCATGCTGCCCTAGGCACTGAGCCACCATTACATGACCATGTAGGACCACACCTTGCAGTAACGTTGTGTTTTGATCATGCATTTTGCTGCATTTGTCTGAAAAAACATTTAAGGAAAAAAGTGATAAAAATACATTCCAAACACAACATTACTGCAATGTGTTAACACTGATGCTGTGATCCGTAGTGGTTGTAGCATCTGTGGGATTTGAGAGAGGAACAGAGCTCTCTATGTCAGCCCATAGACACCCTGTGATGTAATTGCGGGGGCCACAGCATTGCCATGGAGGATAAAGTCCTGACAAAGAGCCCCAGGTGTGTCAAGATTGCCAGATTGGGGTCGGGAAGGAATTTTTTCCCTAAAATGAGGACCATTGGCTCCTACCTCATGTCAGTTTTTACCTTCCTCTGGGTCAACACTATAGGACAATAGGCTAAACTGGATAGATGTCTGATTTTTTTTGGCCTTACAAACTATATAACTATATGAATACAAGCCTATTACACACTACCGGAGGCAGTCGTACACCCAGTGCTGTCTTATCCATTGAAGACATTAGACAGTTGCCAAGGGGCACCATGAGCATAGGGGCCCCAGGCAGTTGGAGGTATGGTGATAACTGATCCTTGTATAGCAGCATTATTCAGTAAGCACAATTTAGAGGTATCGTCCATAGAATACTGTCATACAGCTGTTTGTTTGTATTCATCTGAATACGTCTCTTTTAGTGACACAGTCGTATGAGGACTTGTTTTATGTGGTTTAAATTTTATTTTTGGGGGGGGCATAGTTTGATTTTACACATAAATTACTGCATAATATTTTTTTAAATATTTTTGCAGTGTGAGCATAAAAAAACGTTTTTTTTTTTTGCATTTGTATTTTTTTTTATAAATTTTTTACACCATTCAGATTTCACACTAAATAACCCGTATGCTAATACATTATTTTGTGTTAGTACAACAATGTGCTTTGACAGACAGCCCTGGGGCTGCTCTAGGTCCCCAAGGCTGACTGTATAGAAATTCCCCAGACTCCATCGCACACTGGAAATCCCCCCTTGATCGTGCTGTGGTCACAGACTGTGGCAATGAAAAGGTTAAAGTGGGCATGAGTGGGAGTGCTTGAGGGTGGTTAGAAGTGTGGCCTGATGGGGTGTCATATTTGGGGCGTTGTTATGGGCATGGCCTGGAATGATGCGTGTCCTTGGGCACTCTTTTGCCCGAGGACCCATCATATTGTAAAGACAGGCAGTAATATACTACATTGTGTAAGTACTGCAGTGTATTATGTAAGTAATCTAAGGTTCATGTCTTTAAAGTAAAATATATATAAAATAAATTTGAAAGCATAAAAAGTTTAATGAAAATGCAATCACTATTTTCTGAACAAAAATGCATTAATACTGAAAAAAAAATTATTGCCTTACATATAGTATTGCCACATCCATAATAACCTGTACTATAAACAAAATGATTGCTTGTCCCACATGGTCAGCGCTATAAAAAAAGATTTTAAATCATTGCCAAAGTTGCTATTTTTGTTCATCCTGACTCATGAATAACAGGATATAAAGCGATCAAAAAACCAACGATGTGTACTACAATACAGAGCTAATAAACCTGCAGCTAAGGCCTGGGTCACGTCTGTGCTGGAGGTTCCATTCGGTGAAAAACTGAAGCCTGGGGATCCATTCACTATGGACTCCCACAGTGCCCAATAAACCCTGTTAATAAGAATGGGTCTGACAAGTTCCCGCTGTTATGTAGTTGGGACGGAATCCCCGGACTTCAATTTTTCCCCCCTGAGACGAAGGTTCTGAATGAAATATCCAGTGCAGATGTGAACCAGTCCTAACTCCACAAAAAATAAGACCTGATATGGCTGTCTGGATGGAAAAATTAAAAAGTTATTACTCTTGGAAGATCGGGATGAAAAAACAAACAAATTTACTGCATTGATAAAAGGTTTAACAATTGGTGCATTCGTGAATAGTTGTTCCCCTACTCATTACAATAGCATAACATCCATAGTAAACAAAAAGAGGCACACAGAAACACACAGAGACACGTGATTACACAGACACGCACAAACAGACATATGCATTCATATTGTGCATCCAGTTGAAACCAGACGTTTCCATACACTATATAAAAAAGCCCCATCTGCATGTTTTTCTCACTATCAGACATGAAGTCAGAATATACCTTCCCTGCTTTAGGTCAATTAGGAACCAAAATTATTTATATTTGCCAAATGCCAGAATAATGAGAGAGAGAATTTTTTAAGGCATTTTTATTACTTTCTGAAAAGTCAGAAGTTTCCATACATTTCATTAGTATTTGGTCGCTTTGCCCTTAAACTGTAGGACTTGGGTCAAACATTTTGGATCCTTCCACAAGCTTCTCACAATAGTTGGTAGGAATTTTGGCCCATTCCTCCTGACAGAACTGGTGTAACTGAGCCATGTTTGGAGGTCACCTTGCTCGCACCTGACTTTTCAGCTGCCCATACATTTTCAATAGGATTCAGATCAGGGCTTCATGATGGCCACTCCAAATCATTGACTTGTTTATCCTTAAGCCACTTTATAACCAGTTTGGCAGTAGTTTCAGGTCATTGTCCATTTGGAAGACCCATTTCCACCCAAGCTTTAACTTCTTGGTTGATGTCTTGAGATGTTGCTTCAGTATTGCCACATACCGTATTTTTCAGACTATAATATGCACTGGACTATAAGATGCACCAGTTTTTTGGGGGAAAATGGGAAAAAAAAAAATAAAAGCAAAAAGTGTGGGCTAGTTAGTTTTTTTGGGGGGATAGATGTGATTTTTTTAAAGTTTTTTCCCAAATTTTTTGGGGGAATTAAACCCCCAAAAAGAAAGAAAATTTTTTAGCATTGGAATTTTTTTTTTTTCTACGGTGTTCAGTGTACGGGATTAATGATGTTATATTTTAATAGATCTGACTTTTACAGATGTGGCAATACTAATTATGTGTGACTGATTTTATTTTTTTATTTGTAAAATGACAAAAGGGGGTGGTTTAAACTTTTAACATTTTTTTTTAAACTTTTTTTTTTTCCTTTATTCTTTTTCTCTAGGGTACTTGCCATGGGGGACACTTTTGTCATTATACGTTAGTACTTTTTGTACTGCTAAGTGAATTTCTATTTTTATTATTACCCTATCAAAGGCAGGGTTAAATAGTGTACATACATGGCACCCTCGAACGCATAAGGCTTCCTGTCCATGGCAATGATCGCCCCCCTGCAATTACCTTGCGAGGGGTGATCAGACAGGGATCCGGATCCATCCTGTTGTATCAGCTCCCGCGCCTCACGGAGCGGCCGCAGCCGTCCAAATTCAGCGCCCGCCCGCAGCCTCTCTCAGCCCACCCCCGGCCGCCCGCCGCCTTCAGTCATCACCCGCCACCTGAGTTTATGTATCCTGGGCTGGCAGGAGACGGGGTTTTAGCCCTTTAAACTCCGCCGCTGGCTTCCCGCAGCATCGCAGCACTCCAGTCTCCTGCCAGCCGAGATTATTTGACTATAAGATGCACCCCTGTTTTTTTGGGAAAAAAAGTGCGTCTTATAGTCCGAAAATTCGGTAATTTCTTTTCCTCATGATGCATATATTTTTTGGGGAAAAAGTCCGTTCCCCTCCTGCAGAAAAAAACCCCCCCAACTGATGCTGCCACCCCGGGGTTTCACAGTTTGGTGGGTTTTTAATCTTCCAAGTTCTCCCCTTTTTCCTCCAAAATTTAAAGATGGTCATTTTGGCCAAACAGTTAATTTTTGTTTCGTCAGACCCAGGACATGTCTCCAAAAAAAGTAGGTCTTTGTTTGGTTTGTAACATTTTTTTGGTTTTTATATGTTTTTTTGGGGGGAAAATAAGGTTCTTCTGGGGAGAGCGGCCCTTTTAGCCATGTTGATACAGACTGTTTCATGTGGATAATAACAAATCTTACCAGTTCCCCCCGGGATCTTTTACACTTTTGCTCTTGGTTTTTGGGTTGATTTTGCACTTTGGGGAAACCAAAGCACTTTTATCCTTGGAAAAGAACCCGTTCCTTCCTGAGTGGATGTGGCGGAATTCCCTTTCTTATTTTACTTGCATTAATTGTTTGTTTGATTGAACAAATTTCCCTTGGGTATCTGGAAATTGCCCCCAAGGATGAACAGGCCCCCAATTTCTCTTCTGATATCTTTAGACTTTCCCATGATGTTACAAAAAGAAGCGGGTTTCGGGTTTTTGAAAATTAAAAACATCCAGGTGTTTTCCTAATTAATCAATTTGTAAAAAACCATCAGTGGCTTCCAAAAACAGGACATCGCATATGGTCTGTTCCAAATTGTTTAAAGGGAGGTAATACCGTGATGGAACTTTTGACTTTGCAGAAAGTAATAAAAAATGCCCTTAAAAAATGCTTCTCTCATTATTCTGGCATTTGGCAAATATAAAATAATTTTTGGTTCCTAATTTGACCAAAAGGGGAAGGGGTTTTTTTGCTTATGTCAGTGTGGAAAAACCCTCCCAGATGGGGCTTTTTTATATATGTATGGATTAAGGATTTGTGGGGTAAATTGCGTAAACCCGGCGGTTACAGCGGGGGGGGGGGGGGGGGCCGCGCTGTTTAACCCCTTAAAAGCCACCTGAAAAGTGGGGGGGGGGGCTGCGCCACCTTCCCCCCTCCAATCGGAGCCGGGGTTAAAATCGCAGTTTTTCCGATCGGTGAATATGGAGCTGGAAGCCTTGTGAAGGCTTCCATCGTGCCATGTTTTCGTTTGCCCCCACTTCCGGCCCGCCTGAAGGGGGGAAACGCCATTTGGTAACCTTAAGGGGCATTATCATGCAATGCTTCGGTGTTTTTAAAAAGGATCGCGCCCCCCTAGTGGTGAAGGGGGCCCCTAGAGGGACTCAAAGTTAAAATAAATTAAAAAAAAATTTTTTTTAAATTTATGAAAAAAATTAAAAAATTTTTTAAAAGTTAAATAACCCCCCCCCTTTCCCCCATTTTAAATAAATTAATTAAAAGTTAACTATTTTGGTTTTCCCCGCGCCCAAAAAAGTCCAAATTTTTAAAAATATAACATCACTTACCCCATACGCTGAACCCCATAGAAGAAAAAAATTCCAAACGCCCAAATTGCTTTTTTTTGGGTCCTTATGTCCTAAAAAATTTTGAAAAAAAGTGATCAAAAAAGTCCCATGCATTCCAAACTGCTAGCGATAAAAAGTACACTTCAGCCCACACAAAATGCCCCTCACTCAGGTTCATAGGTGTTAGTACAAAAAAGTTATTGGTCGCACAAAATGGCGCAGCACAAATTTCAAAGAAAAAAATGTTGGATGCGGATCAACCTGTAGAATACAGATAACATCACTTTTACCAAAGATTGAACGCCGCAAAAAAGAAAACACCCGCAAATGGCGCAAGTACATTTTTTTTCACATTTTTCCCCACTTGAATTTTTTTGCGGTTTCCCATTATTTTTTATGGTTTTGCAAATGTCATGTTAGAAAGTACAACTTGTCCCGCAAAATAAAAGCCCTCTTTTTGTTGTGTAGGGGAAAACAAAAAAGTTATGGCTTTTGGAAGGGGGAAGGGAAGAATGAAGAGTAATAAGGGAGTCCCCCCACTTTTAAACGTTTGTTAATCGTCCCCCAGTTACAAACGGAATTATGGGGGGTGGGTGAATTCAAAACGAGTCACCCCCATGTAACCCAAGTCCAGCATGCCACAGGCACCCCCTGAGTTACAGAAGTTAGGTGAAATCTTTTAAAAAAAAAGGCCCCAGGGGACAGCAAAACAAAAAAAAAAAAAAAATTAAAAAAAAAAACCCCTTCCCTGCACTATCCAAAACAAGAAAAAAAATTTGGGTGTAATAATTTAATAAATTACCTGTTTCCGCTTAATCAAATTCAATTTAAAAGGGAAAAACCTACAGTCCCTATCCCCCTTTTTAACCGGGGGGCTGCCCAAAAATATTTAAACTGTTCACGTGTGATAAAATTGATTTCATTTTTTTAAAAATTTTTTCAGCTCTGATTTGTGTTTTACATATATTTTTATATTTTGCGTAAAATGGATGCGTTCAAAGAATTGACTTGTCAATTCTTGATCCGCTATATGCATTAAAAAACCCATAGAAACAATAGGAATAAGTTTTTGCGGCCCTCCGTTTTTCTAGTGTTAACTATGGCCCGACTGTGATGTTTTGGGGGCCCTTGCAGTGCCATTATTTGGGATCAATGAGGATCTAAGGGAATTTTCATTTTTTTGTAGATACACTTTGTGCCATTGTTTGTGGGTTTTGTTTCCTGGGTCAACACTTTTGCACAATAAGTGAAAATGGGGTGGATGTTGTCTTTTATCGCCTTACAAACTTGTAAACTGATTACATAGTCTTCTGTTCCGTGGGTAGTAAAGGGTCTCAGCGGTCACACTTGTTACTGGAGCCCCTGAGCAATGGAGGGCCAACAGGTCCCCATCACCACCCAGCTGGAGCTGCATTACTGGGTCACAGAGACTTTATACATAAAACGATTTTTAATTAAGACTGAATACAAAGTAAGTCCTGGTTCAAACTTGTGTCGGAGGTTCTGCCCCCACAGAGATCTAAATGGATCCATCTACTGTCGGATTCACACCGTGCTTGATGAACCCCATTGACTACAGTGGAGTCTGTCAGGTTTCTGTCTCGGTATCTTCCATTTTTGCGCTGCTTTTACCGTCATTCCCATCAGAACTTCTGATGAAGGAACCTCTGACACAAGTGTGAACCTGGACGAGCTTCAGTGGGAGAGCTTAAACACACTGTCACGGATGCCCTGCGACCCTCATCCCGGGTCGCAGGCTCATCCGTGCCCCGCTGCCGAGCGGCACTGCGACCCGCATGTCGGGTTGCAGGCGCGCTCGTTCCCCTACCTGTCACACGAGCTACTTACACGACCACGCCCCTGCTGCAGCCTCTGTCCCGCGGCACGCGCGTCCCCGCTCCCTAGGGCGCGCGCGCGCCGGCAGTGTTATATTTAAAGGGGCAGCGCACCGGTAATTGGCTATTGCCAGTCGCTGCCCCTATTTAAGCCTGCCTCTTCCTAGTGACCTCGCCGGATCTTTAGTGCCCTTAGCCAACTGAGAAAGCGTTCCTAAGCCTTGTTCTGATTACCGTGTACCGTATTGTTTGCCTCCGTCCCTCGACCATGAATCTTGCCGCCTGCCCTGGCCGTCTGCCTGTCCACGACCTCGAACCATAACCACCTGCCCTGACCTTACCGCCTGTCCCTGACTACGAGCCTGCCTGCCGATTCTGTACCACGCTACACCTGGGCTGCCTCTGCAAGCAAGTCCCGTCAGGGGTAGCGACCTGGTAGACTCCCGCTGCAGCAAGTCCATCCCGCTTTGCGGCGGGCTCTGGTGAAAACTGGGACCTACTTAGATTCCGCTCCCTGGCGTTGCTTACGCCATCGCTTGTGGTGATCCAGAGGATCCACTATCTCCGACCGTGACAGTAATGGATCCCGCCAAGGTGCCTTCACCTGGCGTCTCCAACATCACCACCGTCGTGGTCAAGCAATCGAAGCAGATCGCGCAGCAAGCGCAGCAGCTCAACCAGCTGTACACTATGATGCAGCAGCTCATCGCCACTGAGCAGCAGCAGTCAGCTGCGGTGGCCTCTCCCGTGGCAGCCGCTCCGGGGATGTCCGCCGGTCCTAAACTCCGATTGTCCATGCCGACCAAGTTTGATGGTGACCCAAAGGCCTGCAGGGGCTTCATTACCCAGTGCTCTCTTCACGTGGAACTTATGGCTGGTCAGTTCCCGTCAGAAAGGTCCAAGGTGGCCTTTGTGGTCAGTCTCCTCTCAGGTAAAGCCCTGGGCTGGGCAACCCCACTCTGGGGACCGAGGCGATCCGTTCACGGCTGATCTTGCGACATTCCTACTAGAATTCCACCGTGTCTTCGAAGAGCCTGCCAGCTCTTCATCTGTTGAGACCGCCTTACTGAACCTGCAGCAGAGGAACTCCTCCGTAGGTGACTACTCCGTGCAATTCTGCACATTAGCATCGGAGTTGGCTTGGAATAATGCAGCGTTGTGCACCTCCTTTAAGAGAGGCCTCTCCAGCCAGATTAAGGATGCCCTCTCCACCTGGGACCCTCCGTCTTCATTAAGTGAGCTCATCCATCTGGCAACCCGGATTGATATCCGTTTTGTGGAGAGACGAGAGGAGCTCCGCCAAGAGCATGAACCGGTCCGAACAGGTCGTCTACCTCGTCTTGCGCCGGTGTTTCTTCGGCCTCCACTGCCTCCTCCCAACCAGCCATGGAAGAGGCCACGCAAGCGCATAGAGCCCACCTGACTCCGCAGGAACTTAACAGACGACGTAAGGAGAACCTATGCCTCTACTGCGGCAGCCCTCAACATCTCCTTTAGGGGTTGTTCGCTCCGTCCACAACGTCCGGGAAGAGCGCACCAAGGCTTCGTGGGAGAGGAGTCCCTAGGTGTGAGCAACTCCTCTCCTCATTTGTACATACCCATCCGGGTTGGCACTGGGCCTGGCTCCCACTTTCAAGCCTCAGCCTTCTTAGACTCGGGGTCGGCTGGAAATTTCTTGGATGCGGCTCTGGTGTCTCAACATAATCTCCCCGTGGTTCCCCTGGAGAAACCTCTGGCCATCTCCTCTGTCAGTGGGGAGATCTTCAGCGATCCAGTCCGTTACCGTACTGAGCCTTTGTTCCTTCAAGTGGGGGAACTTCATAAGGAGATACTTTCGTTTTACGTGTTACCCCGGTCTTCCTAGTCAATCCTTCTGGGACTTCCGTGGCTGCAATGCCATTCTCCGGAACTCAACTGGCAGGAGAACATCTCCTCCACGGGGCAGGGTCTACACTCTGTCTGTGCCGGAGACCTTGGCGATGTCCGCCTACATCAAGGAGAATCTCCAGAAGGGTTCTTTTTCGTAACGAAGAAGGATGGATCCCTGCGTCCATGTATCGATTACCGTGGTCTCAACAAAATCACCATAAAGAATCGCTACCCCTTACAGTTGATTACTGAGCTATTTGACCGGCTCCACAGAGCCAAGATATTCTCCAAACTGGACCTACGTGGAGCCTATAACCTGATTCGTATTCATGAGGGAGACGAGTGGAAGACGGCCTTCAATACTCATGATGGGCACATCGAGTACCTAGTCATGCCCTTTGGTCTCTGCAACGCTCCAGCAGTTTTCCAGGAGTTCGTCAACGACATATTCCGGGACCTCCTGTACTCCTGTATCGTTGTCTATCTGGACAATATTCTAATTTTCTCCTCCGATCCGGAATCCCACATCAGCCATGTACGTCAGGTCCTTCAGCGTTTGAGGGCTAGCCGCCTCTATGCCAAACTCGAAAAATGTCTGTTCCATCAGCAGAGCCTTCCATTCCTCGGCTACATTATTTCGGACAAGGGCCTGCAGATGGATCCTACTAAATTGTCTGCCGTCCTGCAGTGGCCACGACCCGTGGGCCTCCGAGCCAAGATTCCTGGGCTTCGCCAACTATTATGGACAGTTTGTGCCGCATTTCTCCTCACTGGTGTCTCCTATAGTGGCTTTAACAAAAAAGGGCAGTAATCCTAGGTTGTGGCCACCAAGCCGCGGAAGAAGCTTTCCTCAAGCTGAAGTCTGCATTCGCCTCCGCCCCGGTACTCACACGACCGGACACAGAAAAACCCTTCTTTTTGGAATTCGATGCCTCCTCGGTGGGAGCCGGAGCTGTACTTTCTCAAAAGGGCCCCAAAGGCAAGACCCTCACATGTGGTTTTTTCTCAAAAACCTTTTCTTCTGCTGAGAGAAATTACGCTATCGGAGACCGAGAATTACTGGCCATCAAGCTAGCCCTAGAAGGATGGCGCTATCTTCTGGTTGGGGCTTGACACCCGGTCAATATTTACACCGACCACAAGAACCTCCTCTACCTCCAGATGACCCAGCGTCTAAACCCGCGCCAACCACGATGGTCTCTATTCTTTTCTAGGTTTAACTTTCTGATTAATTTTCCCCCCAGCGGAGAAAAACATCAAGGCCGATGCCCTCTCCTGTGCCTCTGACGTGGTAGGAGACGAACCAGCACCACGGCATATTATCTCCCCCGAAAGGTTAATCACTGCTGCCCCCATAGAATTGCGGCGTATCCCTCCGGGCAAGACTTATGTGTGCCCAGCTCTATGAAAGAAAATACTGCATTGGGGACATTGCTCTCGGGTTTCAGGACACCCGGGAGTGAAGAAATCTTACTTTCTTATCTCCCGTTTCTATTGGTGGCCCAGTCTGGCTAAAGATGTTCGTGAATTCGTGGAGTCGTGCACCTCGTGTGCCCGCAACAAGTCCTCCTATCTCAAGCCGGCAAGTCTGCTGCAGCCACTACCTATTCCCGATTATCCCTGAACCCACGTGGCCATGGATTTTATTACGGACCTCTCGCCTTCCTCTGGTAAAACCGTGATCTGGGTAGTCACGGATCGTTTTTCTAAAATGTCCCACTTCGTTCCTTTGCCTGGACTACCCTCTGCTCCTCGTTTGGCCAGCATATTTTTCCAGCATATTTTAAGGGCTACAGGGGCTGCCCCGCCATCTAGTCTCTGACCGGGGGGTTCAATTTGTTTCTAGGTTCTGGCGCTCCCTCTGTAACCAGGTACACGTAAAAGTGGAGTTCTCCTCGGCCTATCACCCTCAGTCAGGTGGCAGGTGGAGAGGGTTAACCAGATACTGGACACCTATCTGCGGCACTTTGGTTCTGCTCGTCAGGACGACTGGGCTAATGTTACCCTGGGCAGAATTTTCATATAATTCGTTAGACTCTGAGTCTGCTGTTGCCGTCCCCTTTTTCATTGTCTACGGGCGACATCCCCGCCCACCCCTCCCCCTCTCTGTGCCCCCGGAGGTCCCGGCTGTGGAAGATTTGGTCCAAAATCTAACTGCCATTTGGAACCAGACATGCCAATCTCTACTCCGTGCTTCCGCTTGTAACAAGGTTCAAGCTGACAGAAAGCGAAGACCTCCTCCCCTCTTCTCTCCGGGTGACAAGGTGTGGTTGCCAGCAACGTATATCCGCTTCAAGATCCCTGGTTATAAGCTTGGTCCCCGGTTTTTGGGACCATTCGAGGTGCTAAAATGCCTAAACCCAGTGGCATACAAGCTCCGTCTTCCTCCCACTATGTGGGTCCCGAACTCCCTCCATGTCTTTCTTCTGAAGCCGGTCATCCTAAATCGTTTCTCTCGGAAAGATGTTCCTCCCACACCTGAGGCTGACGCCACCAATGTCTTTACGATAAAGGAACTTCTGGACTTGAAAACGGTCAGAGGGAAACGTCTGTTGATCATTGACGGGAAGGGTTTCGGGCCCGAAGAAAGGTCCTGGGAACCAGAGGACAATATCCTGGACTGTAATGTTATCCGGAGATTTCTTCAGGCCAGTAGGAGGAGGGGGGGGGGGGGGGGCAAAGGAGGGGGGTACTGTCACGGATGCCCTTACAACTCTCGTCCCAGGTCGCAGGCGCATCCGTGCCCTGCTGCCGAGCGGCGCTGCGACCCGCATGTGGGGTCACAGGCGCGCTCGTTCTCCAATCTGTCCCCCGGGCTACTTACCCGACCAAGCTCCTGATTCAGCCTCTGTCCCGCGGCGCACGCGTCCCCGCTCCCTAGGGTGCGCACGCGCTGGCAGTGTTAAATTTAAAGGGCCAGTGCATCGGTAATTGGCTATTGCCAGTCGCTGCCTCTTCCTAGTGACCTCGCCGGATCTTTAGTGCCCTTAGCCTATTGAGAAAGCGTTCCTAAGCCTTGTTCTGATTACCGTGTACCGAACCGTTTGCTTCCGTCCCTCGACCACGAATCTTGCCGCCTGCCCTGACTGTCTGTCTGTCCACGACCTCGAACCATAGCCGCCTGCCCTGACCTTCTGCCTGTCCCCGACTATGAGCCTGCCTACTGATTTTGTACCACGCTACACCTCGGCTGCCTCCGCAAGCAAGTCACGTCAGGGGTAACGACCTGGTAGACTCCCGGCGCAGCAAGTCCATCCCGCTTTGTGGCGAGCTCTGGTGAAAAACGGGACCTACTTAGATTCCGCTCCCTGGCGTGGCTTACACCATCACTAGCGGCGGTCCATAGGATCCACTATCTCCGACCGTGACACACCTGTTGTCCTTTTCTAAGATGGAGCCATAGTGCTAATCTGTTGCCTATGCACATGAGCTAAAGGCACTTGTGTTATTTGATTAAGTTCTTGTTATGTTACGAAGTATTCCCATTCCCATTCCCAGCTATAAACATGTAGACAGAAGTAAAAAAAAAGAATGTTACCAAATACATTGCTGTTCTGATTTTGCTTCCTTTCAGAGTTTGAGCTGTTCTTATCTCTTGTTTGTGTACACAAGCGTGTCTAGATTACAGACTATCTCCCTGCTGTGTCTTATCAGCAGCACAGGAGCTTTTTATGTTTCCTACTGACAAACTGTAACAATTTAGAGCTCTGTAGTCTTCTGCTCTACTGTTTATACCTCTCAATCACCAATGTCCCCCTAACAGGCTCAGCTAGAAATAGGAGAGCTACAACATCAGTAACTGCTGTAGAATCACCGACAGCTTGAAAGGGAGTGAGAGCCTGAAGCTGGGGGGGCTCTGTGAAACAACATGACGAGAACACCCCTTTAAGGCATAGTATTAGACTGATCTTGGGGCCTTATACATGGTCTTGTTTAGGAGATTGTTGAGAAAATTTTGGGTATTTATTTGACTTGGTTTCCTTTCTTGATGCTGGTGATGCCTTTGGTTGTTGGGGTGGATTCTGCACACATCCAGGTGTTGCGATGTCCCAGTCCCAATCCAGACCTCAACCTAATAGAAATGCTGTGGCGGCCATAAACCTCAGGGAACTGAAGCAATTCTGTAAAGAAGAGCAGCCGAAATTCCTCCAGAATAATGGGACCTATGAAGTAATTTAGTAAATGATAAAGTTGCTGCTACAGGTGGTTCTATAAGCTGCTGGTTCATGGGGTGCACTTAGTTTTTCCACTTTGGCTTTGTTTTTGTAAAATAAAAATGACTTGGTGGAATCTGTTGTGCCCTGCTCTTCATCTGAGGTTGTATTAACCCAATTTTAAAAGTATCAGATTTTTTTTTATGCCCTGCTATGTAAAACTATAACATTCAAAGAGGGCTACTTTTTTTTTTAATCTATTATCTTCTATCTATTATCCCAATTATCTACCTTTCTATTCCCCTATCTATCTTCTATTACCTATCTATCTATTATTTTATTTTTTTCTATCTATCTATCTATCTTCTTTTAATTCTATTCAGATGATGCGAAAAAAGGGGAGGTCGGCGGGTGAGGGAGGAGCTTATTCTGAGGCAAAACGTTGCCATTGGACATGCAATAAAGCACTGCTAATAATTTTTCACCATTAGTGAGTGCTGCAGATTTTCTTCAGTTATCTATCTATCTATCTATCTATCTATCTATCCCATATCTATCTATCTATCTATCCATAGTCTATCTAACTATCTATCTCTCTATCTATCTATCTCAATCTATCTATTATCTATCATCTATCTATCTATCTATCTATCCCTATCTATCTATCTATCTTTACATATCTATCTATCCATATCTATCTATCTATCTATCTTTCTATCCCATATCTATTATCTTATTACTTATCTATCTATGCTATCTATCTATCCCTATCGATCTATCTATCTATCCCATATCTATCTATCTATCTTCTATTAATCATCTATCTATCTATCTCTATCTATCTAGCTATCTATCTATCTATATATCTATCCTATCTATCTTCTTTCTATCTATCTATCTATCCTATCTATCTAATATTAATCTATCTATCGCCTATTTGGCCTCACCAGAGATAGGATGTTATCCCATTCAGTGACCATGCCTTATGATTTCTCTTGCAGTGAGGTCTGAGGATGTGGTGGTGGTCAAAGCCAAGCGTTCTCAGGTGTTTGTCAGATTTGGAGAGACTGTTTGGCTGAACTGCTACACTCCATTCCTGATCAGACAACTTTGGAAACCAGATTAAAGAAGATCAGTACCATGGCGGGGCCCAACTGGTATGCAACTGAAGTTGTTGTTGATGACTGGGAGGAATCACCAGGATACTGCTTGTTAAGAGCTAATGTAAGCCCCAGCACAGTCATGGCGTACTGTAAGTAATATCTTATATATCTAAAAAGCCATAATCTGGAGCGTTTTATGTTACAGCGTTGTCACTCTCCATCTTTATTAGAAGGGATCCTGCAGCGTGAGCAGATCATGTCTTGATGCCTAGTGTAACGCATTGATCAGCTGTATTCTGCAAGGAAAGCTGGTAGCAAATTTCAGATTTCCCTGCAGCACCTCCACAGGACATTTGAAGCATTGGAAGTCAGGCTCTGCAGAGTAAAAGGCTTTTCTTGGAGAAATCAGTTAACTTTGATTATCTGATATTCTTACTTATTTTATATACGTGTAATGAATAAGTATTGAACATGTCACCAATTTTCTAAGTCAATATATTTCTAAAAGAGCTATTGATATGAAATTCTCACCAGTTGTCAGTACCAGCACATCTAATCCCCACAAGAAAAGAATTGAAACCATAGATGTCCATAAATTAGGTTATGTGCAGTAATGAGAAATGACCCAGGGAAAAGTATTGAACACATTTGCCAAAGGAGACGTGCAAAGAGCCATTGGCAAAGTTATGACACAGCGAAGAATCTGTCCAGTATTTAGAAAGATGAATCCTGCACTTAGTGAACAATAATTCAACTGTTTTCAACTGAATGGCCTATTAAAAAGGTGTCACATTATCAAGGTGGGCACACAGGAAACAAATCTCACGGGATGGGTAAAACCCAGTAGAGCTTTTCATGACCCTTCGCATTCCTTATTGTTACAAAACATACTGATGGTTACATTAAGGAATTTTCTTAACTACTAAGATTTCAGTGAGCTTTATCGCGGCCATATGAATTTAATTCCTATTACCGGCAACAGAGCCAGGTGCCTCTCCACAAGATTTCAGACATAGGAGGGAAAAGAATAATCAGAACAGTTGTCCCAAAGTCAAGGACCAGAGAGCTACAGAAAGACATGGAATAAGAAGGTAAAACAAAAGGTTTAACAAAAAACATAATGCAATGAGCTTCCAATACCCATTTGCCCGGGAAACCCCGATTTCACCACGGAAACCAGCTTGGGGCTGAGGTCCTTGGAGAATGTATCAAAACGTACCAGACCTGGCGACACCATACTTCTTTTCCACCACATTTTTTCCCCCAGCCGCCCCCCCGGCTTCAGGGCACCAAAAAGCACCTCGGGCGGCTATTCCGTCCCCTGCTCCCAAGGACGTGCCCTGGGGAGCCCACACTTCGCCAGGGCGGTCCACCCACCAATTGGGGCCAAGCGGGCCTGACTCCCCCACCCCTTTCCCCCGACTAAAGGGGCCCCCAAACCGCCCTGCCCTGTACGTCTAAACCCACCAGAAAAAAAACTTTTTGAACGAACAAACAATTGCCCCGTAAAAACATCTCTTCTGCTTCCCCCCCCCAAAATTTGGGGGGGGAGGGTAGGACGATTTTTTTCACACTTCCCCGGGTCTGAGCCCCCGGCGGGCCCCGGGGTAGTTTTTAACTGACCCGCCCTCTCGCCGCTCCCCCCCTCGCCGACTCCGCCCCTCACGCCCGGGGGTCGACTCTCCCCCCCAAAACCCCTCCCCGGAAAAGGCGCGCCGGGGCATGCGGGGCCTCCCCTTTAAAAGGGGGGGGCCCCCCAAATGTACGGCCCCGGACTGAAGACTGAATCAGCAACTTTCATACATTTGGGCCAATGATCAAAAACACACGGCCAAGGAGACTGCCCATTGGTTTCAGAGAAAGAAATAAAGCTGCTGGAATGGCTGAGCCGATCACCTGAGCTGAAGCCAATAGAAAATCTATGGGGAACTAAAGCTCAGAGTTAAGAAGGAGCCCCCGGAAGCTTTGGATGTGAAGAGTGTTTGTGTGAAAAAAACGGCCCAAATCCACCGGGGAATGGAGGGGATAGTTTTTCCAAAGGAGGCTCATCATAACAAAGGGTTTTTTTAACCCCGTATTACATACATTTCAGTAAGCGTGTTCAATACTTTTTCCTTTGTCTTTCCCCTTTTTACACATAATTTAAGGACATCTATGGTTTGATCTCTTTGCCTGTGCAGATTGGATAGTTGTTACCTTTTTTGGTGAGAACTTCATGTCAATAGCACTTGTAGAAATAGATTTACTGCGAAAATTGGTGACGTGTTTAATACTTATTCACATCCGTTTCTATTATTATATTTTATTTTGTATGGACAGAATTTTTTTTAAAGCTTAAGTGACATGTGGTTGGATTGGATCATTTCCAGTACCAATAGCACTCATCTGCCACCACACAGTGGCATAACAAGGGGTGTGGAGAAAAAGAAGGGTGCGCCCCTTTTCTGATCACCCTTTTTTTTTGCCAGTGTGTAAATTTTCCAACTCCAGAGTCAGACCCCAAAAAGGGAAATAGTGTTGATAAAAACTGTTCAAAAAAGTTAAGTTCTGTAGAACATCAAAATTTTTTTTGAACTCGAACCAACAGAACTTTTTTACTGTTCGTTGGGTTTAAAGTTCTAGTTCTAGTTCAAACACCATTTTCATTTTAGTTTCAGCGGTTTTTTTGCACTTTGGCTCCACAATCACCTTTCTGCATTTTGGTGGCCTCCAATCCCCTTTCTGCACTTTTGGCTGCATCCAATCCCCTTTTGCACTTTTGGTCCCCCCATCCAATCACCTTTCTGCACTTTTGAGGGCCCATCCAATCAGTGAGAGACAGAGAAGGTCAAAAAAGCATGTGAGGTGTACGACTCTCTTGGCGGCAAAAATCACATGCCCATGTTATATATTTCATTTATTCCTTGTGAACGCCATTTTCAGCTCACTCTCTGTACTGTACATACTACTCTTAGTTAGAGAGCATTTTTCTTTCCATAGACATCAATAGTAAGGGAGTTTGGTATTGCTGGCTGCATCTTTCCCACACCCAGAAGCTGTTATTTGGTGACATTTGCAGGCTCACATAGCGCCTAACTCTCATATACATGGATATATATTATACAGAGTGCTTGGATTTGCTATATCATACTTTCAGTTCAGTTTTTGCAGTACTAGGGGTGAAATCATTTTATAACACACCTTCTCCAAATCTCCTATACAGAGAAATCTATTCTAAATAGTGGTTGATTGATGAAAATTATACTGAGTGGAGAAAAGTTCAGTTTTTGCAGCATTGGGGGTTCAGTAATTGTATAACACACCCATCTCCAAAATCTCCTAGGGTGTCAAAGGGGCTTTTGGGCCCCCTCAGGATGCAGGGCCCCGTAGCAGCTGTTACCGCTGCACCTCCCATAGCTACCCTACTGCTTGCAAGCTGTTCTCATCTTTTCAGCCTCTCAATTTTTTTCTGTCACTCTTAGAGCCAAATTTTCTTCACTAAGTTGTTCCACGTCTCCAGTTTACTGTTATGGATGGTAATTCCAGCTTCTCCTCACCTGTATAGGTATAGAAATGAACCAGAACATTTTCCCCCATTGACTTTAATGGGGTTCCAGTTCTAGTTCGACAACAAACCTCGAAACGAACACCACTACTGTTCGATCATCTCTAGCTGGCAAGTCTCCTAGCATTATGCAGGTATTGGGCTTGGATGGTGCAAGCTCAGTAATGCACAACCATGTTCCTATGGCTAAAAATGAATCTAGCTTCACCACTGTCACCAGACATTACTTCCTATCACTTTGCTGAGCTCTAGGAATAACAGAGTTAAAAATATGGAACCCCATTAGGCTGGTGCTGTAACTCTTTCCTTGCCAGAGGGTACAGCTTAGAAGGGAGGCTGCCTACCAAAAAGGGGGGCATCATCATTGCTATGCAGTGGCAGAACTAAGCCACAAATTGCATCTGCTCCCTGTAAGATTTTTAAAAACTGAAAGGGTGCATTCCCACAGCAGAAGACAAATACCTGTCGGTTTACCGACGGCCGCGGGGGGGGCGCTTTTCTCCACGATGAGCAGAGAAAAGCCCTCCTCCTTCACAGTCACAAGCACAGATTCCGTCCGAAAACCGGACGGAAGAATGTGCTTGCAGAAAGCCTTGTGGGGGGGCTGCGGGCGGAAAAAACCACCGGGCGGGAAAACCCCAGCAGTGGGGACAGTGGGGACTGCTGCACGGGTTTTCCATAGAGCACCATTGTGCTTATTTTCGGCCTGTTTTTCAGGCGATCTGCAAAACCGCAAACTGCCTGAAACACCGGTCGAAAACCCGTGCAGTGGGGACATACCCAAAGGCCAGGTCCCCATGGCACAGTACAAATACCGGTCGGTTTATCTGACCAGTATTTGCACTGTTTTCGGGCCGTGCACACGATCGGAAGAATGAACATGTTCAATGTTTTTCAGTCTGAAAAACCGCGGGCGGAAAACCCCATGCAGTGGGGACTGCTGCGTGGGTTGTTTTCCGTAGAAGTCCGTGTTAAAAGTTTTCACCCAGTTTGCAGACGGTTTTCAAAACCTAAAACTGTCTGAAAAACCAGGTGAAAACTCGTGCCATAGGGACAAGCCCAAATACTTTCTTTGGCAGGATGTGTTGTTCCATTATTTTAACAAGCTTCATGTCAGTGAATAGAAGCATTCTGCTGCTGGAAACTAAAAAATCTCTAGGATTGCTGTAATTGTGTGTAATCTAGACAAGTCTATAAGGACTTAGGCTAGGTTCACACGGCTTATTTTGGGACGTATTTCAGCCCATATTTCGTGCTGTACTGCGCGAATTACGGGCTGAAATCCGTCCCAGTCATTTCGGTAATCCACAGTTCTCATAGAGAACTATGGATTACGTCTCCTCTTCCCACTCGGAGAATCCAACGAGCGGGGAGAGAAGTGACATGGCAATTACTAGCGGCGTATACGCTCCATGGATAATGAATGTCTATGGGCCCGGCCCGCCCCCGTACACACGGTGTAATTGCGGGGCGAAACACGCCCCACAATTAAGCCGTGTGAACCTAGCCTAAATCCATCAGCAGCACAAACCTGTCTTGTGTCCTGATAGCTTTCTACAATTTATCAGCACAGTTAAAATGTATCAGAGGATTGTCTAGACTGGATACAATCGTAACAAGCCATGCGAAGCACACAGTCGAGTCACATTATTATGACCAGCAAGACATATCCAGAGTAACTACCGTGTGCAGCACAGACACAGCTAGCGGGTCAAACGACTAAATTAAGGCCCTGGTAGGTTTCCCAGGAATTGGGCGACTGCATCCCACAGCTGCATAGAACCCATAATTCAAAAAATCATCAAGGCTCATAATTATTCTAAATTCCATTTTATATCTTCCATATTTTAAAAAAATATTAAATAGCAAAAGACAGTGAAAATTCTCAAACAGTCATAAAGACCTGGTGATGCAATAGCTCCAATTTTTCAAACATCCTTTCATAAGCCCTAAGCATTCTTTTTGGGACCCCCAACAGACTAAAGGCAAACCTCTGTTTCGACGTTTCGGAAGATTTAACCTCCTTTCTCAAGCATGCTTGATGATTTTTTTTAATTATGAGTGAAAAATAGGGAAAAGTGAGAAAGAGACCCTTTACCAAGGCTATAACACTGGTGTATGCTCATACAAATAACGAAGCAGCACAAGGTTAAAGATAAGGGAGCCATAGGGCCAACACCACCATCAAGAGGCTCCCACAGATGCTCAATTTGGTTCAATCGGGAAATCGGAAATTAGAACCCTTGCCCCTTTTCCACCAATTCGGACATTTCTAGCCGGTGACATGCACATGTCTTGCGGGAAATTCCCATCCACCCCAGGAAGACAGGGCAGTAGTGTATAGATTAACTGCAAATGGATTCATCCCCAAATAAATAAAAAACCCTTTCACAGGATGAGTGGGCCAGAGAATGCTTAAAAAACCACCCAAGGCAATAAGGCTGCGACCACCAGCTTGTGTTCTTCCAGCAATGGTTGCAGGGTGTTTGTTCTCTGATGTTTCTCTCCTGACACACTAATGTCCACCGACATAATGTAGCAGAAAACAAAATTTTCAAAAAGATACCCCTTTGTCATCAGGAAGGTCCATCCCAATACGTCAAAAATTTAAAAACCTATTTGACAATCCCTTGGTTAGCAAGGAGCACAAAACATCCTTCTGCCTCGCACCCCCACACATATGATACAGGGTGCAGTGACATCCTTCGTCCGCGGGCCCCACACATAGTGGGTTAGCAGAGGTCTCGACACCGTCTGCTCCGGGCCCCTACACAGTAGGGTTATCAGAGTGCAGTGACATCCGTCCTCCTGGCCCCAACACGTAGGGTTAGCAGAGGTGCAGTTGTAAAAGGGGGTTAGAAAGTCCTCCCCCCCAGTAGATGGCGCCAGAACATTTGAGATGAAGTGTGGTAAGGCCTTTTACAGGGCAAACTTTTTGGGGGGGGACACAGGTTGCCGCTGAAAGAGACCGCTACGTACAAGGACTAATCACAAACCTGTTGGGTAATACCTCTTTGAACTTTTTGTAATCATTTTGTTAAAAAAAGTTAGAAGAAAACTACTCTGCCGGGTTTGTTGCCTTTCTTTACATTTGGCTAGTGCGACGGGGATTGTATGATATGGGACTGACAGATTACTTCCCCCTCGTCCAGGTCCCCCCTACAGTCCCGGGGGGGCGCTTTACTGAGCCACTTACCAATTTTAGTGGTACAATGTTTCGCTCGAAGTTTGGGAAAGAAAGCTAAAGGGGCTCCCCGGGTTGTGAACCCGCCCCAAAACCCTAAAAGCAAATGGCACTGATCCCCCTTGAAGGAGAACCCCAAAAAACAGTTATGCTGCACTCGCATGTAAAAGGGGGCAATTTTTGAGAGATCCTGAGTATCCTAAGGGGAGTGTATGGAGATCTCGCACGCAGTGTTAAGGAAGAGATTCTTTCCCCGTTGTCAAAAAAGGGAGAGACACACCCCGATGCAAACGGCCTCAGGGCTCATGACTGCTTTGCAAAAGAAAAAGAAAATGGCCTGAAACCCCTTCCCAATACAGAGTGTGGTGCGAGATCATTTCTGCTAGGATTGAGAAGTCAGTCACTCTTAGGCCCTTGGGGGAGGGGGGTTAAACGGGACCCCCCCTGACCTTCCAACAAGTGAAAAGGGAAAACGATCACTTGGAAAAAGAGGAGGAGGGGAGGCGACCGCGGTTGGGCCACAAGCTGGGGTACACCAGTCCAGAAAAATACACTAGAGCTAAGATTAATTCCCGGGGAAAAGGGCGCTGAAGAACTTCAAGGGACTTTGGCGCTCAAGGTAATAGACTGACTACCACCCGGGGGGGCCCAACGGGGAGATTCACCCAAGAGGGGAACCCTACACAAACAAAGAGATAACAGACCGAGTGTTGGGATGTGACGAAGTAGGCCATAAGGAAGAATTTCCCCCAACAGGGTGGGGACACAAACGGGGGGGGTTTTAAAAGATTCCCCTGCTTGGGGGCAAACCGCAGGGGAAATGCTGGAGGCCCTAGCTGGAGGCAAAATTTAAATTTGGGGGGAAGCCCGGTAATCAAAGCCAGGTTAAGGGGGTGGAAGGGGCCTCCCTGGTGAATAGGGGCTCGCAATCACCACCCCCTAGGGCGGTTTTGAGAGACACTTTCCACCCACCATGTTTAAAGACAGCGCCCCTGGGAGTCTAAAACCCCGCTAATAACCTTCCTATTCGATTGTGGGGGTCAGCAACGACTTTGAGCTCGGGGGAAAACGGTAAAAGGGAAAAGGGGTGGTGTGTACAGAACACTATGGATTCACAATACCATATTCTGGGTTGAATGTATACAAGCCATTGACGTATGAGGACCCATGGCGGGACCGAAGTACGGGAAGGGGGTTTCGATCATCGTTCACCCCAAAGGCTTTACAGGGGCTTTCCGACAGTGCCGGAAAACCAGAGTGGAGGGGTCCCCGGGCCACGGGGCAGCATTAGGGACCTCATTTCAACAATATGGACAGCGAAAAACCGATTGCTGATCTCCCTCCCTGTAGGGCGGATAGGAACTCAAGGTCTACTGATGGTAGAGCCGGCCCTTCCCGATGGAAAGGGGTAGCAGTGGGACACACCTGTGTGATGTAGCCGTGGCCGGGTACTGGTTCGTGTTGAATGTAAATGATTGATGACACTGCCTCTCGGAACACATGGCAGAGGGATACCCGGTACAAGAGGTACAGACCTTGGGGCACCCCCTGGGACCCAGAGGTGGCCCAGAAGGAAGCGGGGGAAAAGTAACCCTGTCCAGGGGAGGGGGGAGAGAACCCTTCCTATGGGATGTTTTTAGTTTCACGCATGCCGTTTGGATTTAAAAATGCCCCCGCAACATTTTAGAGGTTGTTGGAACTGTGCTTGGGGGATTTGAATTACGAAATTCTGCTCATTTATCTGGACGAATCATTATATTCTCACCCACCTTCGCGGAACACCCCGAACAGCGGATCGAGTGCTAGTAAAGGGTTGGTGCATGGATTTAAAATTTAAAAACCCCCTAAAAAGCCATCTGTTCGGGGGCAGTAAGAGTACCCAGGACATTAGTCTCTAAAGATGGGTACACCCAAGATTCCCCAAATTTTCGGGGGAGTGCAACAGTGGCCCACCCCCCACAAACCAAAGAACTGAACTTTCCTCGGGCTTGTAGGGTACTACCCACGGTTCATAAAGACTTTTCCCCAAGTTTCCCCCCCGTATACGCCTTTTCCCGGGGGGGGCCCCGGGGGAGGCCAATGCAGAACACTTTCCCTGGGAAAAGAAGTGAATGGGCCCCTTTCCCAAACTAAAAGGGGCTTTTAACAGTGCCCCAATATTTTGCTACAGACTTCAGCTTGCCCTTTGTGTTACAAACCGACGGGAGTCTCAAAAGGGTTGGAGCTGTCCTTACCCAAGTGAGGGGGCCAAAAAGACATCGCGTATGCCAGTAGGACTCTGAGAGATGGGAGGGAATCCAATAATTAAAGTTCCCCTTTAAACTAGATTTTTGGCGGGGGTTTGGGGGGCGTAAAGGAAAAGTTCGCGACTTTTGACAGGGCCCCCGTTTACGCTGGTGCTGACAATAAAACCCCCCGGTGCATTGGGTATGCCAAGTTGGGGGCTTTGGGGCACGGGGGATGGCACGGCTCGCAAGACAATTTCCAAAACGGACTCCAGGGAGGAAAACACAATGCAGATGCACTGTCCCGTAACCCCCCTGGAAAGCCCCATCGGCATCACCGATGAAGAAGGGGGGAGGATAAACTCCTAACTTCAAAGACCAATTGCCCAGTGGCAGCAGTGTGTTGGACCAAGCTACTGAGGGATGGGGCTGGGGGCATGGTAAGACTGGAATGACAGGGGAGTGCCCCCAGATACGAAGGGTACGAGGCTGGGTCCAGGGAAAACAATGTCCCATGCCAAGGAAAGGAATGTCCCCTCGCTGAAGGGGAAAAAGCTATGCAGAGAAGGAAAAGCTGATGGGCCAGAAGGGGGAACCCACCGGCAAGTGAATACCCTCGGGAAAATTTACACTGTCGGCAAGGGGGTACCCCTTCCCCAAGAGGGAAAAGGGCATTATTCATGGGTGCACGAGAAAAAGGGCCCCGCTTTGGGCCCGCTAAGACCCTTTGATGGAAAAAGGGTACATTTTTACCCTACAAGAAAACTGCAGAGAACGATCAACAAATTAGAAATTGTGGGTTATTTAAAACCTGGAACAGAGGCGCCCGTGGGAGTATTCATCATTTTATCCACCTCGCGGGCTTAAAGGGCACTTACTGTGGAGGGAAACCAAGGGGGGGTTTAAATATCTTTGGTTATATCGACCACTTCACCAAATTTGCGGTGGGAATCCCCACCCCGGGGGCCAAACAGCGGAAACCGCCGCCTTGGGCCTTTGGAGAATTTCATTCTAAGTACCCGCCCCAAACAGCTACATTCCGCAGGGGCCCCCTTTTAGGGTAAGGTGATCGAAAACTGTTCGCCCCCTACCAAAAAGGAAGACACGGGCCCCTCCTTTCCACCCCAAGGGAATGGGGCTTGCGATGCATAAAAACCTTGCTGCAAAAGTTTCGGGCCTTAGAGGGAAAAAAGAGGAAGGTGGCCGGACTTGTGGCTGAGCTGGGTGGGGCTAAATAAAACAGTACACTCTCAACCCGGGATATTCACCTTTATGTGAGTTCGGAAGAAAAGGGAAAATTCCCCATTCAGTCTCAGTGGTCCCGAGTGAAGGGGGAAAACCAAAGTGGAACCCCCAAACTTGGATGGGGTATCGAGAAAGGTTCAAGTAATTTATTTACCGTTGCTCGCCGGGTGACTCCCCGGATTGGCAGTAATCAAGAAATTTAGAGAGTTCCTTTGACGTGGGGAACGGTTTTGGGGAACGCGGCCCGGGGGGAAAAAGGAAAACTATGTTGGCGATGGGAACCACTGGTCGCGAAGTGATCCCCCAACCCAACCCAAACATACCATCTTTGAAAGTAAGGCCGGAAGGGGGGCAAGGGCCGACAAGAATGTTGCATCGAACCTTTGAGACCATGTACTTTTGTACCAAACGCCCGCCTCCAAAAAGAGTACCCCCTCTCTCCCCCGGCCCCAGATGTGGGGCGGGAGGGGGGGGCTTCCCCAAAGGGTAAACCACCCCCGCTGGAAACAGATCAAGGTGCCCCTCAGACCCCGAGGTTTCACCAGGGCCTGAGCCCACACAGGTCGGGACCCCCCAAAGTTTCCACTTTGGAAAAATGCCAATTTTTATGAGGAATATGTAGTGAAAACTCAGGTTACCGGGGGGCAACCCTAAAACCCGGGGACGAGGGGTAAAAAGGGGCTGATAAATCCCCCTCACCCAGAAAATGGCGCCAAACATTGAATGAAGTGTGGTAATGGCCTGATTACGGGGGAAAGTTTTGGGGGGGCACGGGACAGGGAAAAGGACAGGGGAGTGGGAGCCGAGAGGAAATTGAAGGAGAGAGTGAGGAGCTGGATGTGTCTCCCTCTCTGTAAGAGGTTTTGGGGAGCGTACACCCATCGCAATAGAAGGGGTTTACCAGTCCCCTGCAAGTGTCCCAATAGAAAGCTTGTTTGGGCTCCGAACACGCATTGTGGGGGGGGAGCTTCCCACAGGTGCTTGCGAAGAGAGACCCAAATATAAGGGACTTAATACAAACCTGTTGGGGAAACCCTTTAACGTTTGTAATCACTCCCTTTTTAATAAAAGTTTAAGAAAAAAGTACCCTGGGGGTTCCCGTTGCCGTTTTTTAAAACATAAAAAGCCGTCTGCCCGGGGCCCCATACACAGTAGGGTTAGCAGAGGGCATTGTTATATGCCCGGGCCCAAAGGGCCCCTATTTCTGTGGGGTTAGAATTTGGAGCAGTGCCCATCCTTTTTGCTCAGGGGCCCCTTTACACAGAAGGGGTTTTAGAGGGGTTTCAGTGACATCCGTCGCCCCGGGGGGGCCCCCAAAAACCCCAGTGGGGGTTTAGCAGGAGCAGTGACATCCTTCGCGGGGGGCCCCCATCACAGTGGGTTACAAGGTGCAGGGACATCCGTTTGCTCCAGGCCCCTACAAAAGTGGGGTTTAGCAGAGGTGCGTGACATATGTTTCTCTCCAGGGCCCCCATACTCGGGGGGGGTTAAAGCAGTGGGGGGCAGTGACTTTCCCCATGTGCTCAGGACCCCCATACACAGTAGGGTTAGCAGGGGTGCAGGGGACATAGGTTTTGCCCCAGGGCCCCATACCCCAGTGGGGTTTAGCGAGGTCATGACATCCGTCTGCTCCGAGACCCCATAAACAGAAGGGTTAGCAGGGGTGCAGGGGACATCCGTCTGTTTGGGGGGC
Source organism: Phyllomedusa bahiana (assembly GCA_025379985.1). Classification (NCBI taxonomy): domain Eukaryota; kingdom Metazoa; phylum Chordata; class Amphibia; order Anura; family Hylidae; genus Phyllomedusa; species Phyllomedusa bahiana. The sequence continues at coordinate 15,219 of JAODAL010005402.1, read as the reverse complement.
CCCTACACGGGGGTTAGCAGAAGTGAAAGTGAATCCTCTGCTCCGGGGCCCCCCATACATAGTGGGGTTTAAAGCAGAGGTGCAGGAAAACCCATCTGCTCCAGGGCCCCATACACAGTAGGGTTAGAAAAGGGGTTCATTGACACCTCTCTCCGGGGCCCCCATACCCAGTAAGGTTTATAAAGGGGGTGAAATTTGACTTTCCGTCTCCCTCCGGGGCCCCATGGGGCAGTAGGGTTAGAAAGGGGGGTTCAGTACTTTCGTCTGCTCCGGGGCCCAAACACGTATGGTTAGCAGGGGGTTGCATTGACATTCTCGTCCGGGGCCCCATACAAAAGGGGGGTTTAGCAGAGGTGCATGACATCCGTCGGGTCCGGGCCCCATACACGTAGGGTTGGGCAGAGGGCGTGAAAACCCGTCTGCTCTGGGGCCCCATACACAGGGGGGTTTAGCATTGTGATAATCCGTCTGCTGCAGGGCCCTATAACAGTGGGGTTTAGAAAGGGGGGCAGTGACTCCATCTGCTCCAGGCCTCCATACCAGTAGGGTTAGCGAGGGGGCAGTGAAAACCGTCGCCCCGGGGCCCCCAATACACAGTAGGGTTAGCAGAGGGCATGACACCCTCTGTTTCCTCATCCACATAAGGGCCCACTAAAACCATTGGGGTTAAAGACAAAATTTCGGGTCCCCCCCCTGGTTCATTGTGGTTTGTTTCCAAAATTGTACCCATTTTTTAGTTTTAAAAGTTTTAATCCCTTTAATAGCCCAACCTTTTTTTAAGTAATACAACTTTAAGTATAACTCATATACGTTATTTTAATTTTTTGATTTAAAGGGAAAAATGAAAAGAAATTTGCCAATTTTTTTTATTTCCTTTTTTTTGTTCTTTATTTGGTAAAAATAGCAACATAAGTTTTCTATGGGTCAGCAGAATTATGGCGATAATTAAGCAGATGTTTAAATTTTTATTTTTATTTTTTTTACTTTTTTTTTGTTTGTGTCTGTATCCCAAGGTACAAAACCCAAATTTAAAATTTTTTGGGGTGGAGCCATAGGGGCGTTTTTTTTTTGTTTTTTTTTTTTTTTGTATGTTTGTTGGGATAACCCTTTTATTCCCACCAACATTAAAGGGAATTTTTTTTTATGCCAGATAGATATAGGAGAGAAGTGAAACTGTGGTATATAGGTTAAATGATAGAGGAAAAGAAGCTTAGCTCTGGATATATAGGGTTTTTTTGATAGAAGGGAAAAGAACTGGCTCGTGATATATAGGGGTTTTATGATAAAAGGAGGGGAAGCTGAGCTCTGTGATATATAGGGGTTTTATTTTAAGGAGAGGGGCCTGTTAAAAATAGGGTTATATATAGAGGGAGAAGCTTTTAAAATCGTGATATATTTGGGTTATATGATAGGGAAGGAGCTGGCTCTGTGATATTTACCTTTTTTAAATAGAGGGGGAGAAGTGAGGGTCTGTGATATATAGGGTTATTTTGATAGAGGGAGAAGCTGACCCCTTTGTATATAGGGTTATATGATAGAGGAGAGGAGCTGAGCTCTGTGACATATACGGTTATATGATAGGGGAGATAAGCTGAGCTCTGTGATATATAGGGTTATATGACAGAGGAGAGAAGCTGAGCTCTGTGATATATAGGGTTATATGACAGTGGAGAGAAGCTTCGCTCTGTGATATATAGGGTTATATGATAGAGGAGCTGAGCTCTGTGATATATCGGGTTATATGAGATGGTGCATTAAAAATACAACTGCAAAAAGCAAGCCATGTCAATGGCAAAATAAAAAAGTTGTTGTTCTTGGAGGGCAAAGAATAAAAATAGCAAAACAAAAATAAAAATAAAAAATGAGCCAGTCTTTAAGGAGTTAAGCGTCCAGCCTAATTTTTGTCCTGATTTTTTTTCCAGTACCAATATCAGTGGATACACATCTTGAACAACAGGATCAAGTAGAATTTGGTGGGATCCTTCTTCTTTTAATCAATTGATTCTTTATCAGACAATCTACAGTAGTTGGTGTTTCTGGACTGGGTCACAAACCATACACCAGAACCTCCTGTCTACAGGTTGATTTGGTGGGACTCCTCAGCGAAGAGTATAATTACTACTTGAGAAGTCTGAGAGATGGTTGTTTTATAAAATATCGTAAAAAGTACACAAAAACTAGATTTAAAAACTCTTTGGTCTTAGATGTCCATATGCCCTGGTAGAAAACCCCTTTTTAAAAGGGGTTTTATCTCACCATCTTTTTTCCAGAGCAAAAGGCAGCTTCAGACTATGTTTCCCTGTTAGGCTGTGGGGGTTTACGCAGTAACTGGCATATTAGCTCTGCTTTTCCTAACGACCCTGTTTTGGACATGATGCGGGATTTTGTAAATGTATGCACAATGCTACGGGCTCCAAAGGGTTAAAGCTTCCATAAGTCATGTAAAAAGCCCAGTCTTTAAAGATAAGTCCCATCTCTACCACTGTGCACCCTATAAAGCAGAGTGAGCCCCAGAAATTTTGGGTACATAGGGCAAAAGCGAGATAAACGGCTCCAAAGTTAAAAAAAGAAAAAATTGAACAGCAAGTTTTTATAAAGCTTTACTTCCTTTTCCCTATGTGTTTAAAGGTAATAAATGTTGAGAATCCCCGGGGCCATCTTTTCCTTTGGGGCCACTGGGCATTCCCCCGGAAGCCCACAAAAAAAGGGGCCCCAGGGGTGTAGTATGTCCAGGAGTACAAGAAACATACCCGGATCCCTTATTTTGGCTTCATTATTTCTGTTTGTGTTTTTTTTTAGGACTAAAAACAGTTAAAAACCCAGGCGGAGAAGGGGGCCCAAAGGGTCCCGCCCTGCCAAAATTTTTCTTGTAGGCAGCAGGCGCCAGTGTCCAAACATAAGTGGCATGATAATAGGGTGTGCTTGGGGGGGGGGGAAATAGAGGCATGGCCTTTGTTGATGTCATGTTTTGAAGGCCCCCCGGGGAGTTATGCCCCAAAACCCCTAAAATTCTCGACGGCCTGGAAAAAACCCTGTTTTAAAAACTACAGAGTTGTTCATTTAAAAGTTTCAGCTCGTCTGTGAATGGGAGTTGAATTGAGGGGGTGCTAGTTTCTGCCCTTCCCCCTCCCTCTTCCCCCTCCCCTAGCACACAGGGAAACTATCGCCAGTAACTTCTTAAGCAGGAGGGTTGCTGCCCGAGTTTAACCCTGTGTGTGCCTGCCTGGAGGGCTATGATTGTAAATCAAACAGCTTTAAAATCTCCACATCTGCTTATTACATATCCCACATCTCCCGCAACAACAAACAAAACCCCCTCAGAACATCCAGGGAAAAATGAAATGTTACTCAGGTGTGCCCTGTAAGCACAGCATGAAAATTTTACAAGCCTCCCTATTGTAAATTTTTTATTTTGTTACACTCCACGAATACAGATTATATAACACACAGGGGCACTGCTGTCACATCTATTTTGTAAGAGGGGAGGAAAACAGGCACACACAGGGTTAACCAGGCAGCAAGGACATAAACCCGAGTCCCCCCCATCCTCCCCCCCTCCATACAAAGCATCTGTGCCCGGGGGGGCTCTCTGCCCGCCTGTTCAAAAGGGATAGTCATCAGACCTGACAGCCAGTAGAAAGGGTCAACAGGGCGGCTGCTATAAGATTTTAGAAGCTGTGCACTCCTACGAAAAGGGCTACTCAAAATCAGTAGGACATTTGTAATGAACATTATTGCAAAGCTGCTTTTTTTTAAAGCTTTTAATAAAACCCAATCATTTAGCGGAAAACCCCTTTTTAAGTATTTGGGGGCAGGTGAAAAAGCTCCCAGGTCTTGTTTGACCGTGTGAGGGAATGTGGGTCTCACGTCTTAACATTTTTGATAAGATCATGGTGTATAATGCACACAACTAGTTGTATTTTGATAAAATTATGGGAATTAAAAGCTCATAAAATGTATATTGTTTCTGTCTTTGCAGCTTCCCTTTCCAACGTCACTATAGATCTACAAACTGATTTGGAAAAGAGGGAAAAAAATTTAAAAATAAAATTTTTGGGTTTATAAAGTTGTCTTTGGAGACTTACCTAAACAACTCAAGGACGGGGTTTCATTGCCGCAATAAATTGAAGGACCACACTGGAGAATAAACAACTGTGAGTACTACAACATTCACACCGGGCGCAGTGATGACCAGATAAAATTTCTCCTGTGACCCCCCGTTACAGCTAGATAAAACCCACAGAGTCAAGCCCCGGGAAAACGCACTGACCTACTGAAGTTGCTCATGTTCGGCGTTTCCATCCTAGAAAAAGTGAATTGTAACCTGTCAGGGCCCAGGCGGACAGAGAGTGCTCCTATTGGTAGTTATAGTCATTGCTCACCTCTGGCCACCATTGTTATAACACAGTCCAGACAGGTGGGTGACTTCTAGTATCTGGGAACCTGCATTGTTACCCTCTTTTTATCCTTAGACCAAAGGAGGTATTAGCTGTGAATAGCTAAACCCCCTGACCACCGGGAAAATAGATGAAATTATCACTAAAATCCCAAAAAAGAATAAAGCAATATAAAACATTCAATTTTATTAAATAGGATAAGGGAAGAGCATCACTTACCCTATTATGAACAAAAAAAAAAAAAAAAATACCCAAATAATGATAAAGCAAAGGACAGAAAGGTGGACAGGGGGGAAACAGCAACACTAAGATATTCCAGCGTTTTTTGGGGGGAAACCCAGGGAAAGGGGGGGAGGGTGGTAAAATTTTTTCAAATGCTCCAAAAAAAGGGAATTCGCAAGAGAAAAGAGTACTTTTTTCACATATTCACTATTTTTTCCAAGGGAAACTTAAAAATCTATCAGTTCTCAAATTTTAAAGCACTAAAAAGTAACTTTTTTTTATGTATAAACCCCCTTAACCTCTATACACACTATTTAAAAACCTATTTCTAACGCTCTCAATTTATCACTCTAATTGTGAAGGAATAACTCCTTTTTCTATATCAAGTCAGTGTGAAATATCACCACATATTAGCAGGAAACCTCATAATATAAAGTTAAGTTACTAACTCCAGTAACGGGATCCCAAGCATCCTACTTGTGCAGTCCATCCCTAATCCTATGGCATAAAACATATAATGTTTGCCTTGTGAGGACCTCTGCAGCGGTGACACTGTGGTAAGAGGTGAGAAATTAAAATCGACAATTTAAAATGTCATGCCGTGACACTCCCCCCGACATGTTTCACCAGCTAAACTGACTTAACTTCATCAGGTGGTTAGAGGTCGCGGTCGACTGATGAGAGCCATTTAGCGTGAAACATGTTTGGGAGGTCAGGCATGACAATTAAATGTGATTCTCACCTCTCCGCTGCACAGGGTCTCACAAGGAAACCTTATATGTTTTTTTATTCCATCAGATAAGGATGACTGCCCAAGTAAAGAATGTTTTGGATTTTCTTTTTGGAGTTAGCAAAACACTGTATATATGAGGTTTCCTGCTAATAGTGGTGTTCCACCAGACTTGATATAGAAAGTTGGGAGTTATTTAACTTCACAATTAGGAAACCGATAAATGTTGAGTTAGAAATCAGGATTTTTTAAATAGTGTGTAATAGAGGCGTTAAGTGTTTATACATTATAAAAGTACGTTTTTTTGTTCTATAGATTGAGAACTGATAGAGTTTAAGTTTGCCTATGGCAAAATAGTAAATATAGTGGGGTGGTAAAAAGACACAATTTTGCAATATGTCGATTTGATGATACTGCTGATGTTACCTTGTGTTCTCTGATTAATCTGCATTTTTGCAGGGATAACGCGTTCCAGTTGTGGCTCTGGTGATATATCAGCGCTAGTTTGCAGTTGTGGTTATTGTGCAATTGCTATCTAAGGATGAATTATGTTAGTATCATCTACCAAATCTGTCTATTACCTTATAGAGGTTCACTATTAGTGATCTATACCTTGGTTGTCATCTGTTATCAATTTCATACATCATTGTATCTAGGTCCTATGCCAAATTGAAAACGGAGAGGATTTCAGGATTTAAAAAAAATAATGGTACTGATATATATAAAAAACACAACCAAAAATTCTTAAATGTGTTTAACATAAAAGCACGAGTTAAACAATAGGTCATTTTCTGATAACACATTCACCTTTCAATATAATATCACAGCCTGAGGCTGCACTACTGAGAGAAAATGGCTATGTTCTCACATCCAGTATTCACACACATTGTTGCCACTGTTCAAGTAGGATGTAAAGACTAATGTAGATGGTGATTTTAATCTAAACAATGGGGTCCATTTATCTAGAAGACTGTCTTTGTTATCCATAGCAACCAATAAGAGCCCATACCAACCAATCAGAAATCATAGCAACCAATAAGAGCCCATAGCAACCAGAGACCATAACAACCAATCAGATCCCATAGCAACCAATAATAGCCCAAAGCACCAATCAGAGCCCATAGCAACCAAAAAAAAGCCCCTACAACATCAGATCCCATAGCAACCAATAATAGCCCATAGCTACCGATCAGAGCCCATAGCAACCAATCAGAGCTCACAGCAACCAAACAGGGCTCATAGCTATCAACCAGGGCTCATAGCAACAATAGCTCATAGCAACTAATCAGAGCCCATAGCAACCAATCAGAGCTCACTTTTATTTTTCCAGAGGAAATTCCAAATATGAAAATCTGTGCCTCTGATTGTGTTGCTATGGCTGCTGATTGGTTAACTGTGGGCAACAAGCTAGTCCCTTGCTGTTATTTATAACTGAGCCCATTAACTCCAGAAGGTAATTGGGGGGGGGGGGGGGATTTTTATTGGGTTTTGGGGTTTGGGGGAGGGGTGTGTGTTGGGATTTTTGGGTGGGGGGTGGGGCTGGGGGGGGGGGGGGGGGGTGTTGGGTTTGGGGGGTTTGGGGTGGGGGGGGGGGTGTGTTTTTTTGGGGGGGGGTGTTTTGTTTGTTTGGTTTTTTTGGGTATTTGGGGGGGTGTGGGGTGGGGGGGTTGTTTTTTTTTTTTGGGGGGTTTTTTTTTTTGGTTGGTTTGTTTTTTTTTTTTTTTTTGGGTATTTTTTTGGGGTTTTTGTGGTGGAGGAAGTGATTGATTGTAGTGGGAATGATTTAAGAGATGTTGATAAGATGAAGGAAGTGTTAGATTTAGTTTATATTAATTTTGGTTTTTTGTTTTGGGGTAAAATTTTGTTTTAGAATGGTGTATGTGGGAGATGGGGGGGGGGGGTTGTTGGGGGTGGGGTTGGGGGGTGGGGGGGGTCTCATTTATAGCTTTCAATTCTATTAATATTTGTTTCTTGCTCTAATATAAGCGCTGCAGAAGCCCTGTTTATAAGAGTGGACAAATGATAAACTGGGAGCTACCAGTGACTGCAGAGTGTCACGTCGCTAATGGATTTCCTCCCGAAAATGTCATCTTGAGGATGCTTATTGGAGACACCCCCTTAGATGTGATCACTAACCTGACAAATGAAGGAATCATGACGGGTAGAGCCTGGTTTAAGATTACAATCTGGGGACAGAAAACCATCAGCGTGAAGCTGACTTAATTATTTATCCAAGGAAGCTTGCGTGAATGTAACCTCTATGGTAAGTGTTGGGTCCAGCCGTGGAGAATCTGGGGTTGGAACTTTCTTGACTTTTCCAGATGAATGCCCTCAGACCTTCAGCCCCAGTGCTGTCGTCATAAATGACCTCCCCATGTGATGATCATGACCTTTTCTCTGCCGATAATCATTGCATTGTGTAATACTAGTGCTATATTGTGACAGAAATTCTATATACTGTATGTTGCCATATGCCAAGTTAAAACTGAGGCTATGACTCTTTTCAGGGCTCATGGTAGGACAGATAACTCCGAAGCCCTGTGTATGGTTGGGAATGGGAATAAATTTGAGTAGAGGACTGTTACAGACCTCAATGACTTAGAATGGGTTCCATTTGGGCTCTCCTCTAGGGCCACGTGTATTAAAACGGTCTAGGTCTAAAATTCACTTTGTGCCCATGATCAACTAATCGATCCCATAGAACTAATCAGAGCGCCCCTCATATTTCTAGAGCACTATATTAAATGAGAGGGGCGCTCTGATTGGTTGCTATGGGTTCTGATTGGTTGCTATTGGCAACAAAGTGAGTTTTAGACCTAGACAATTTTAATACATGTGGCACTTAGTGTCCGTTACTTCCCTGTTAAGAATAGTGCTGTGAACAGAGCCATAATTTGACCTTTAAACACTGCAAATCCCTTTATGTTACCATGACCAGGAGTGCATAACATGCCGCTCCCAGTGCCTCTCTGTGCAGCCCCCCAGTGCCCCTCTGTGCAGCCCCCCCAGCCATCAGGACACAAACATACTGGGGGACATGTATGAAAACTGTCTTGGTCTAAGACTTTCTTTGTTGCCCATAGAACTAATTAGAGCTCACAGCAACCAAGCAGGACCCATAGCAAACTATCAGGGCCCATATTAACCAATCAGAGCGCCCGCTTCATTTTTTCAGAGCACTATATGAAATGAAAATGGCGCTCTGATTGGTTGCTATGGGCTCTGGTTGCTATGGGCTCTGATTGGTTGCTATGAGCTCTGGTTGCTATGGCTCTGATTGGTTGCAATTGCAACAAAGAAAGTCTAGACCCACATACAGTTTTTCATACATGAGGGCCCACTTGTGGTCTCTGTCCTCATACTTCAGACAGGAATATTCATCTTTTGACTGATGCATTCAACTGATGGTACTGCTATGGTGCGATGAGCACTTTATGGCTGGCACTGATGGACTAGTGTATGGGCCGATATGATAATGGGTGTGCTGCACTGTAATGGTGGACACTGTATTGCCAGCACTTTTATGGTGGGCACTGTATGGCTAGCACTATGGAGGTGTATGTGCTATTTTAAAGGGGTTGTCTCACTACAAAGATCAGCTTTCAACATGTAGGGAACAGTAAATGAAGACGTTTTCCAAATATTGCTGTGTTTATTTTGTATTGCTGAGGAGCAGCACATTATTTTATTACCTCTGAGAGTTCTCAGGTTTCTGTAGGTTACCAACCTGTTTGCTTGCTCTCCCCTGCTGTTTGTCTTATCTGATAGCAGGGAGTGACGTCTTCACACAGATCTCATCACACAGGCATTGCAGCCATACTGCTGTATGGGGCCTGGCCCCTCTGTGAGACAAGGGGGGTGCTGTGGCCCCCAACAGGTACCTTAACGCTGCTCTTTTCAGCAACACAGAGGCAGTGGCACAGCTCTGACAGCCCTAAACAAGCATCTAGCTACCCTTCAAAAACTATAAAAAAAGAAAATCTTCACAGCACTCATTCTCTCACAGCACTCTTCTTTTTTATGGATTTTGAATAAGCTAATAACCAAGCTTTTTTGCTTCGCTGGCACCCCGCTTGGAAGAGGACTATTTTTGTGAAGTGCTGCTGTGGTTTCTTTTTATACATACTGTACCTACCCTTCAAGGTATGGAACTTGTAGCAAATGAGGTGGAAGGGCTGCTATTATACAACCTTTAACAGACACTCCATCATAAAGGAGTATTTTTGTTATAGCAATTTTCCTGGAAAGTGATTTTATTTTAGAATTTTTGAAAATTGTTTTATTTCGGCAGCTCTATATAATTCAAAAGTACATCTAACATATCATCCTTCTCTAGCAAGAGATAAAACTTTGGGCTGTCAAGGCAGACTAAACTAATTTTACTTCAGTTGCTTATCTTTATATAGTCTTACTACAAATATTAGGTGATGACATGACAATTGCTCTATTGTTCTCTCGATGAGAATAGATAAGATTAGACTAGACCACTAGGTCATTATGGAATGACAAGAAATACATTTTCACGATCCGCCTGGAATCGTGCTGCAACAAGCCATATGACCCTGGCAGCTGCTGTGCTATGGATAGCTAAGTACTTTCTTGTGGTTTCCAGCAGGGTAACAGTTAAGCCCTTGACTGCAACAAGCACAGCTGGTTTTCACCACACTCACTGGGGGAACTATTTAGCCCTGCTTGTCGTTTCCCTCAGGACCTGAGATTTAGCTGTGCATTTTGGTTCCTGCAAAGATCTCTGGCCATCTGGACATTTGTTCTGTTTGCCTTATTATCCATCTTGTATCCTGTCTGCAGGGCTATTCCTGCTCCGTGGTTCCCTCTGCTGTTGTTCAGGTGTCCAGCTCAACAGTGTAGGAGTTTACTGACTGACATTTCCTTGTCAGCATTTTCGTGCTCTAGTTGTTCAGGTGTCCCTCACATCTCCTTGAATCCACCCCATTATTTTATGTTTTCTTTCTTGGACTGTTTGGGGATGTTCACATGGCTGATTCTGGGACGGATTTCAGCCGTATTGTGTGCCGTATTGCGCTCCATTACGGCTGAAATCCGTCCCAGGCATTACGGTAATCCACAGTTCTCATAGAGAACTATGGATTCCGTCTTCCCTCCCCGCTCGGCGAATACGCCGAGCAGGGAGAAAGTGACATGCACATTATCCCGGGGGGATAAGCGCCGTGGATAATGGATGTCTATGGGGCTGGCGAGCTGTCGGCCGCCCCGCCCCCGCTGCACGGCACACGCTGTAATTACGGAGCAAAATCCGTCCCCAAATACGGCATAGAATTAGCCGGTGGTGAACTTAGCCTTGGAGTTTCGTTGTATTTTTATGTTTTCCACAATTAATTCCATCTGAAAGAAACGTTACACACATGAAAGGAAAAAAAGGGTAATCTTCTTCTAAACTGGGAGAAGGGGGTTCTTCACACTTAATGGTGCCTCGCTGTTTAATAATTTACAAACCACTTACTGCTGTGCTATCAATGCTCAAGAAGGGGAAGTCCGAGAAAGTCATCTACATAAGGAAACTTCTATAAAAAAAAACAACAACCACCCAATTAAAAAAAATCTACATAATAGTTTCATATTTCTTGTCAATATGTGAAAAAAAAATGTAGGTGGTAGTCTTCCTTTAAAGGACATCTTGGCCTTTCACTGACCATGTGCCATAACATCTTTGGTGAAAATTTTTTTAATTACGTTATCAGCCACCCAGAAAAAGCACATACACCATTAAGAGCCTGCTGGGAAACCCTCATTTGTGTATCAGGATATTTTTACCATAAAGACTATGATGCAGTCCTGGTAACGTGATTTTGGCACCAATGCATAAAGCTTTAGTCTACCCGCACATTAGTTCGTCAAACCAGCATGTTTTTCCATGGCACCAGCTAAGTTTTGCCTAACACTGACGATGTCAAGGCTGCATGCTTTAAAAGAGGTTTTCTCACCGCAATGATTGGCAATGATTGGCTTTTAACATATAGGGAAAGGTTAAATGAAGACTCTTACCCTGTTTCCCTGAAAATAAGACCGTGTCTTATATTAATTTTTGTCCTTAAAGATGCACTAGGTCTTATTTTCAGGGGATGTCTTATTTTTCCACGAACAAGAACTCACATTTATTGTTGAACAAAAAATCAACATATTAATATACTGTAGTGATTTCATCACAAGCATCAGTGTAACCAGCCAAACTCTGAATTTCATCAAGAATTTCTTATGACTATTTAAATGTACAACAATCTATGGTACATTTACTGATCCTGGTATTTATGAACAAAATGCAAGATTTATCCAAAGACAGTCATGTCATCACCTTCTGAAACATCATCATCAGTCTCCAAACCCAGAATTTCATGATCAATTTCTTTGAGCAGCCATTGTCTCATTTTAGAATCATTGGCCCTAACCTCTCAGTGTCTAGCAATAGCGACTTTCCATAAATTAGACACCTCTTCCAAGTAGTCCTCCCACACAAGGTAAGACCTATCTAAATAATCTGCTAATGTACGGTGTGGGAGCAATGACCACTGCTAGGTCTTTTTTTCAGGCGAGGCTTTATTTTTCTAAGCTTGAAAAAAATTGCACTAGGTCTTAATTTCAGGGGATGTCTTATTTTCGGGGAAACAGGGTACCAAATACATTGCTGATCTGATTTTGCTTTGTTCAGGAGATAAAGAAGATTTTATCTACTGCTAGTATACACAATGTCCTCTATGTGTAGCACGCCACCTCTCCCACTTCTCTCTCCTCTGTCTTTTATCTTCTTTGCAAGCTGCCATTCGACCATGGTGAATCTCTCCCTGCAGAGTCTTATCTCTAGCAACCCAGTTTGTTTTCCTAAGTAAATAACAAGCTCCCACCCTTTAGTGTCATGGGGCTTTGTGTACTGTAATTTATAAATCCTGCAGTCATTTCACTGTAACAGAAATAAGTAGGAATAACTGAGCTGATAAGCCAGTACCTGTTACAAACCCACCCACAGCCTTACCAGGAAGTGTGAGTCCTGATCTGGCTGTGGCTCTGTGAAACTTCATGGTGAGACAACCCCTTTAAGCATATATCTGGGTTCTGTGGAGGTCTCAGGTAGATATTGTTTTAACTAATAATCCTTTCTGGATACAACCTAGTCTGATTACGCTACAAAAGATGTCATTATAGTTATCTGAGACTTTATGTCCTTCATAATAATATAATTTAAATTTTTTATAATTGTTTTTAATAATAACAACAACTTCTCCATCCCCTTTTCCAGAGAATCCTTTGTGAGTTTTGATCTTCCAGTGAAAGTTTTTAAACCGGGGGAGAAAGTGACTGCAACTTGTAAAGTAACCAAAAAAACCCCGAGGGTTTGGTTTGTTCATTAGTGTGGACGGGAAAAAAAAAGCAAGGGTAAGGCCCCAAAACACCCCTTCACTTGGAGCAGGAGAACTCCAAGTCTTCTCATCACTTGCACAAACGAAAATTACTGAAAATAGGAGCATATCACAATCTTCAGTAAGGACCCTTCAAGTGCATTGTAAGTGTTATGTTTTTTTCTTTGAGCTGCTAAACATACGAAAGATAGATAGATAGATAGATAGATAGATAGATAGATAGATAGATAGATATGAGATAGATGGATAGATAGATGTGAGAGAGATAGGTAGGTAGGTTGATACATAGATACATAGGTACGTATGATATATATATATTTGAGATAGATAGATATATATGGGATGGATAGATAGATGGATAGATAGATAGATAGACAGAGTTGAAGCCAGACGTTTCCATACACTATATAGAAAGACACATCTGCATGTTTTTCTCACTATCTGACATGAAATCAGAATAAACCGTTTTGGGTCAATTAGGAACCAAAATTAGTAATATTTGCCAAATGCCAGAAAAATGAGAGAGAAAATTTTAAGGTATTTTTACTACTTTCTGCAAACTCAAAGGTTTCCATCCATTTCATTAGTATTTGGCAGCATTGTCCTTAAACTATACGACTTGGGTCAAACGTTTTGGATCATTCCACAAGATTCTCACAATAGTTGGTAGGAATTTTGGCCCATTTCTCCCAACAGAACTGGTGTAACTGAGCCCCGTTTGTAGGTCACCTTGCTCGCCACCTTTCATTTTCAGCTTTGCACATAAATTTTCAATAGGATTGAGATCAGGTATTTGCGATGGCTACTCCAAAACATTGACTTAGTTCTCCTTAAGCTGCTTTGTAACCAGTTTGGCAGTAGCTTCAGGTCATTGTCCATTTGGAAGAACCATTTCCGTCCAAGCTTTAACTTCTTGGCTGATGTCTTGAGATGTTGCTTCAGTATTGCCACATAATCTACTTTCCTCATGATGCCATCTATTTAGTGAAGTGCACAAGTCCCTCCTGCAGCAAAACAACCCTACAACATTATGCTGCCAACCCCGTATTTCACATTTGGGATGGTATTCTTAGGCTTTCAAGCTTCTCTATTTTTCCTCCAAAACTAACAATGGTCATTATGGCCAAACAGTTAAATTTTAGTTTTGTCAGGCCACAGGACATGTCCCCCAAAAAATTAAGGCTTTTTTTCTGTGTGCTTTCACAAACATTAATTGGTTTTATATGTTCTTTTGGGTAATTTTCTTCCTGGCAGATGGCCCTTTTTCAGTCCCATTTTAACAGTACCTTTTTTTCACTGGGATAATGACAACAATTTACCACTTCCACCAGCACTTCACATGATTTTTGCTTTTTGTTCTTGGTTGATATGCACATTCGGTCCAAAGCACGTTCATCTTGAGACACAGAACCCCCCTTCCTGAGGGTGTGATGGCTGGGCATTCCCCTTTTTTGTACTTTTTGTATAGTTTTTTTGTACAGATAACGAGGCACCTTCAGGTATCTGGAAATTTTTCACCCAAGGGGTGAACCAACCGTGCAAGTCCAACAATTCTTTCCTGATATCTTGGCGATTTTTTTTTTGGGACTTTCCAATGATGTGACACACAGAAGCATGGTTTCGGGGTGCCCTTAAAAAATACTTCCACAGGGTGTCTCTAATTTTAAATCAGAATCTTTCCCGAGACATGATATCACATATGGGCTGTCCAAAATTGTTTAAAGGCAAGTAATCTATTAGGAAACTTTTGCTTTAATATGTCTTAAATTTCCCCAATTATTCTGGAATTTGGGAAATCAAAATAATTTTGGTTCCTAATTTAATAAAACAGAAAGGTTTATTCTGATTTTTCATTTCAATAAAGAAAAAAACGGCAGATGGGGCCCTTTTTATATAGTGAAAAGGGGAAATGCTGGTTTTGTAACAAAAAAGGTGGATTAAAATATGGGTTTTGATAGATAGATATTTGCAAAAAAAAAGAAGGAAGAGTTTAATTAGAAAAGCTAGATAAAATTAGATAGAAAGATAGATAGATATGAGAAGAAAAAGATAGATAGAAGATATAGATAAAAAGAGACCCTCGACTATTGGGATTTTTGTTTTTTTTCCCATTTCAGAGCCCCCGGGTTTCACTGTAGTTTTTTGGCCCGTCCACATGGATCTGAAGGAAGGAGAAAAGGGTTTTCAGTCTTGTGAGGAAAACCCCCGGCGACATAAGTGCACCCAATGGCCATTTATAAATACACCGTGACGTGACAAGAGAAATTCTGGGGAATTTTATTGTAATGCAAAAACCAAAGAGGAAGGGTAAAAAAGTCTGGAATGTTCCTGTTAAATGTACGTCGCTGTCTATATTATCCTAAATTCATTTTAGGCCCCTTCACACGGGGTTTTTGCCGACGGATTTGGGGCCTATTTTCCCCGCCGGATTTGCGCTTCAATACGGCGCCCAATCCGTCGGAGTCATTACGGTAAAGCC